>JANJYP010051680.1:0-16112 GCA_024605115.1 Rastrelliger brachysoma
TATACCCTCACCTGTAGGTAGTATGCGGTGTATATACGTAGCGAGCAGGGAACTCCAGCACCTCTTTGGTGGGGCGAACACGCAGGTCAGGGTACGGCTTCACATGAAGCAGCTCCGGTGACAAACAGTAATGGGGTGAGTCAGGGGCTGGAGAGATGTCAATCTTCAACTGGGCTGAGGGACAAAATACATCATGAAGGAAAGAACAAAAATGAATTCAAACTATATCACATAAAGATACTGACTTTGTGAGCAAATCAAGCTCACCTGTGACAGGTCTCAGTCTACGGAGAACAGAGGACGGTCTGCGCATATCAGCCAGAAACTTGTAGAGATCCTCATCACTCAGTCTGTCCCCTTCCTTTATGACACACACCACAACAAAGCACAGCTTGTAACAGGGTTACAAAAATCTTATTACAGAACAATAAACACAGTACAGACTGGATAATGTCGTGTGCACATTTATTTTCGGGAATACTGTATATTATTTATCTTATCACTCAGATCAGCTACAAAGTATATTTGACTGCACAGTGATGGATTTTGCTGGGGAAAAAACTGAAATAGAACATGTATTGCCAGAATTTCTATGGTTTATTTTTATCTGTATGGTTAATGGCTTCCTGATGACTAGTTCTGTCTGTTGTAATTTTATGATGTGTGCTCTGACCTGATTCATTTATAGCTACATAAACGTTGGATTTATTTTATTATTAAATTTGCAACCAATTGGTGCCTCACCAGCTTCAACAGTGAAATTATGAGTAATTTAGCCATTTTACACAGCACATCATGGACAGGATAACTGTAACAACATTAACTACAAAATGGGTTATAAACCCTGAGTCAGAGTCTGACCTGTTTGAAGAAGTTGGTGACCGTCAACGTTGCTGGACGGAAAGTGGCAAAGTTGCACATATCATCCCCAACACTCATTCGCTCAAACCCCTTTTTCTTCCTCTCATTCCATGTTCCGTGGCCTTTTCGCTCTGACAGAGTAAAATCATATATTAATAAGAGAGGTATGTACAAGAGTGTGTTGTATATGGTATCAGGCATGTCAAGTGTAGGTGATGTTTTCTGGGAGAATTATGCAACTGTTAATAATTGAATCATGTGTCAACGTGCATGTGCAACAGTGTACAGTGTAAATTAGGACATGGGTAGAGTCAGCAGTACCAGAGTCAGAATCGGGATCTGATCGATCAAGACCTCCCACACTGCTGACTATGTTGAGAAGGTGAATGGCCGTCCAGGCAAAAGGCATGCGGTAATGGCCAAGACGACTGCACGATTGCTCCGCCTGCAGACGCAGTTTCTCCAGCTTCTCCTTGTGCTACAGTGGAATAAGAATGGAGAATAAATGATCAAAGAAATTAAAATATACCAAAAGGCTGAAAATATCTCCAGGGTCCAACAGAGTGGACATGCCAAAATTGATAACAAGCATTGCAGCCATCCAGACAGAATTGAGAAACTTCTGTGATTAGACAGTAAAATTGTCCCACGTGCAGTGACTGCTGGCCATGAGCATTGCAACAGTTTAACACACATTCTTCGCTCCATTACCTTAGAAGAATCTGATTCTTTCATGACCATATAGGGTTCACAACATTCTCCAATGTCCCCTTGTTGAAGGACTTTCTCAAGCTGAAAGAAGGAGACACCATTATGAACACCTTAAGGCACATCACATTTTTAAATCAGATTTAATGCTTGAACTTCATTTTCAGAGTGTATGTAGAGTAGTAATAGAGTCCAAATGTAATTTTAAGTAGAGCATATACTGAATAAAAGGAAAAATGAGCCTCTGTATGAAATTTTGGACTTAACATTAGGTCAGATTGTTCTGATTGTCAGTACCTTAATGACCAAGAAGATATCAGCGGAGGGGTATGTGATGGAGAAAATGGCAGACCGCGCCAGCGTGGAAATGGCTATGTGAGGAGTGTGAGGTTTGAGAAGCCCTTTCATCTGATCCGAGTTCAGGTCAAAGTAAAAATTCTCAGATATCTGTTGGAAACAAGATTGAGATAAGCGGGAAACAATGAAGGGAGGGGAAGGAAAGATGATAATGTAAATGCACGTCAAAGGATTTTAATTCAGTTTTGACTCGATGATCTAAACCGCAAGATCACTTAGACCCTTTTGAGACGCTGGAAATTCAATTAGTCAAGCGTGAGCTCAGCATTACGTAAGTCGTTTAACAGAATGAAAGTCACTGAAGTAATGCAATTGTACCACATAAAAAATGATCTACTTTAACAAAAAATGTTACCTTTTTCTTTTCTTTGACATCATACAGGGCAAGTGTTCCAAATATTGGTTCAATTTCTATTTCAAACCTGAAAAACATAAAAAATAAAGTTAAAAAATATGAAGTGCATCATGGGTTTTACTAATAATAATAGTAAAGCTATACATGTCAGCTGTTATATTTCAAATGTTGCTCACTTCAAAGACAAACATTTCACCATGATCCTCTGGCCACAGTGTTCCTTCGGTACTTCGGGGCCAGAGCATCTCTCTACTGCTTCATCCTTCCACAAAGAAAACAAAGTCATGTACATAACACACACACACACACCATTTACACAGATGTCATGGCAACGTAGCAGCACACAGAGCGATGATGTGTACACAGATATAAAGAAGGATGGAGTGAGAAAGGGCGAACATAGAGGAAAGAAAAACAAACAGTTTCCTGGAAGTGGCTGAGTCTCCAGAAATAATGGACATTCACTTTATGGGAACATTCAATAATGGTTCTCTGAGCTGAACAAATGGCAACTACATGTACTATTATTTTTGCCAGATCATTCTACTGGTGGCGGTTTTCAGTTGTGATCTCTTAGGTCATGTTGCAATAATTCTCTTTTTCTTTTGACTTTTTCTCGTGATGACATTTGGGTTTCTGAAATTTGCTCTCTTTGCTTTTCCAGACACAGTGGTTTTTTGCTGCATATGCTAACCACTAAGCAGTTCTTTAACTTGTTCCAAAGAAATCACTGTTGTGTCTATGTGTATCACCGCCTGTGCGATTTCACTAACAGATGCACAGAGTGTGTATTGTTCAAATTAAAAAAAACATATTATACATATTATCTGAGAAAGTCACAGGTTATTTCCATTTATATAACCAGATACAGGCATAGCTACTGATACAAACCTCATCGGGGGGAGGGTAGAGGCCCAGCAGGTCACTGTGGCGGCCCTGCAGGCGTGCCTCAGTATTGCGGCGGTCCATGTCCTCTGCAGCTGTGCGTTCCAGGACAGACGGCAAGAGAACATCTGGGGAGGAGTTCTTCAGGTCAAAGATACTGGAGGCCCAGCTACCCCGCGGGGTCTCATCAATGGAGACTGACCGCCGCTTTGCGTCATCCTGAACCACACAACAGTGAGGACAGAGAGGTGAGATCATGTGTTTTTTATTCTTCCAGGCAAGTATGTCACCTTTGAGTGCTCCCTGCAGATGTTTTTGAATTTAAGGAGAACAATATGCTGCAGATCCCATTACCTTATTACCATTACTCATTTAATATGATTCACATGGAGAATGAGCAATGGATAGTGGGAAGGTATGTCCATTACCTATTACACATACTCTATATGATCAACTCACTGAGCAGGATACAACAGCTACAAGCGGAGTATTGCCTTCTCATCATAATGACACATGCACCTTGTTGGCTGACTATTCTCTCCAGCTCTATGTCTGATATTAAATGACCCCAACCTTTCTATTCTTGGCAACACTGCATGTACAGTAGATCAATAAAATTTGTTTAATTAACCTAAAATGACTGGATGGTTGCTCAGTGTTTAAGATAAGGAGTCCATGAGCTACCTGATCATCCTGGCGCTCAGCAGCAGCAGCCTCGTCCAGTTCAAAGGTCTGTTTGACCAATCCTCGCTGCCTCTCCCTCTGTCGCTCAGAGTTCTGAGGGGTGTATGTGGTGCTGTAGCGCTGATACCTACAGAGAATAAGTTGTCCCAGTAATGATGTAATTGTCAATCACTCAAACACTGAACAGGGAAAAGTGGTGCACATTATATTAAAAAACAAATGAACGCAGTACTGTCGGTTAATTCAACTAGTACCACAACTGACACCACTTACTTTCTTTGAATGACAAGCCAGTCATCTGTGTAGACCGCCAAGGCATCTCTCACTCTGGGATCCAGTGAACTACATAAGAAAACACATTAATAATTGAGCAAAGCATGCCTTTAATATTTATGTTCATTCAGTGTCACAGAAAGAGAGGCTTTGTTCTTGTCTCTAGTGAAGCTTGTCCTCCATTACAGTAATATTAATCCTCTCTGTGTGTGGCACTGTAAAGACCACAGTAAGATGTGTGTTTTACAGTATGACGGTTGTGTTGGCTATTAGCAGCTGGACTTACTCCTCCTCCTCAGGCAGTGGGGGCTCTAGTGTAGTACAGTCTTTGTCCAGGTGGAGGAGCTCCAGGTCATCCTGGGGAAACTCAATGAGCTGTCTGAGGGGGCCAGGCTCCACCCCAGGAGCATGACTGCTAACATACTCCTCGAAGTCCACTGGCTCAACTACCTCCGTCAGGGGCAACTGTCAATCAACATTAGACTATCATGTAGCAATAACTTTGACATGGGTATAATGACAAACCTTAATCTGATCAGTAGGATCAGCAGGGCTTACAAGGTGCAGAAAGGAGAGTTGACAGGAAGCCTATAGCATAGACCAATATGGGACTTGTGATACTGACACATTGATCAATAACACAGAGCATGAATATAAATAAAACAGAGGTAGTTATGTCAACATTATTTTTACTTGTGAGTATACATACGCATCAATTTGTTTCTGTTAAGTTATCAAAAAGTGAGACAATTTTTCCTAAACTCATAGAGCCACAAAATGTCATCATAGCATTTTCCTTTCTATATTTGATCACAAGATGCAAAAGAACTGATGCTGTCCTTCAGTGGTGTGTTAGAAATAGATTTCGTTTTCAGTTCTCAGTTTTTGAAGGCATGTCATAGTCACGAACAGTAGGGGCTGCACACTTATAACACTGATGCATTTATATCAACATTGTGGCAAATTTACTTTTATATGACATGATACAGCCGGACCAGCATTTAACATAACTCAAACATTCAAATAAAATATCATTATTTTTCAGATTATCTCATCAATATTAACCTAAAACCCATTTCAGTTCATCTCCTTTGCCCTTATGGAGCACATCTCGACCTTAATGAATAAATCATCTCCACCCCACAAATTATGTCTGGTTTTTTGAGGTATCTGGATCACAGTTCATAGAATATTTCCACATTTCTGCTTGATTCATTAAAAACTTGCTTTAAAGATGCTTTCCAAAACAAAGCATATTACATAACTACCCTTATTCTGTTACGGGTGAGCGTCCAAGCAGAAACTTTGCCTTGCTGTCAAACAACACAGGTGAATGAGAGCAGGTACAGTATATCATGTTTTAAAAACTAACTCATTTAACATTCCTTTCTTTGCTAATTAAAGATAAAGTTATCTTCATTCTTTGCATCTAAACTCAAGTGCAAGTTACAACCAGATATTTTCACTAACACAGGAGTCTCAAATCTCCTGACTTAAATCTGCAGTAAGTTAAACACAGGGTGACTCACAGGGTGGTGCAATCCTCCTCTTTTCTTGGACAGCTGAGGAGAGCCATAGTCTCTAGATACTTGTTTTCTGACCTCTGCAGCAACAGTCCTGAGTAAAAGAAAAACACAAAATGGAGTCAGTCATGGGAAAAGATGAGAGAAGATAATTATATAGAAAGTAATAAATAAAAATTGTGTTAATGGACCAGATGTGTGATGTTCAAGACAGAGAAAATATAATGTAGTTTAAAAAAAAAATTGTGTTGATGAGCCAAATTATTTTTTATGAAGGAAAAGTATACATCTCAAAGTTAAAACCCCTACAAAAGACTAAGCTTAATTGTTTTATCATCATGAAGAGATCCTTTATCATTTTATTTCTCACAGTGACATCCATTTAAATGTTGCAGATCTGCATCTAAAACAGGAGATCAGCACTGGCATGCCTCAACCTCAAGGTTTCACAGACATGTCCAGCCCTCGTCCTCAGAGTTTTCAGCTACTGATGCTAGTAGCAATGCTGAAGGCCAACAGCTGTTCTAGCAGAGACTCAAGCAAATCTCACAAAGAGGTGCCGAGCGGGCTCTGGGGAGCAGGCACCGAGCCAGAGCTCTGTCCCTGGCCTTTATGGACTAACAGCAAATGTGGGCTTAAAGAGAGACAAAGCCGGGGAAAAAAACAATCCTGTGACAGAGACAGCAAGCAGCTGCTCTTCAACAACGACAAAATGTCTGTTTCTTTCATATACACAGCTGCAAAGGCTTCAACATTTCCCAATCTGTGGGCCTCATGATTACACAGCAATGGTCATTCCATCAATACAAAAAGCAGAGTACAACAAGGCCTCTACTCTCATCTCAGAGATGTAGCTAAGGCGTTTTACCTTCCTGATGATGACATGACCTTCTTGGAAATCAGCCTTTTTTGCATGTTTAACTTTTATGAGCTTATACTATATCCTCAAAAGTCGTAGAAACAGTCTCTGCAGCTCTGTACACCGCCATTTAAAACAGGAAAAAGGAAAACTATCGACTGCAAGAGCAATGGCCAGAACACCCCTTCCCACCCTTTCCTGCATCCGGCACTAAACAATGGTGTGGGTTCCCACTAAGGAGAGGACAGATGGGACTTGGGGAATGCAGTAGGAGACATTTCAGTTAAGCTAATACTTCTTTTTGTTATGTTGTTGATTATTAGCAAGGATATTAACAAAGTAGATCCTTTCAATGAGATGGCAAATATATCCACTTTGTAGGTCAATGACAAGAAACTATCATCCTGTTTGTTTTCTCACAGGCTCCTGGAGGAGTGATCTGGTGTTGCAAGGCTAAGCTGTGTCATGACACACACACACACACACACACACACACACACACACACACACACACACACACACACACACACACAAAATTCAATTAAGCATGAAGGTAAGATGATTTGCTGTAATGTACAGCAGCAGGTAAAACTCTAAATCAAAATCCAAATATGCCCCTCTTTTATTTTTAGTTAAAATTATATTGCAGAAACAGCCTCATAGTAAATACTCCCACATAAACACAGACCACACCACTGTTGTCAAAGCATGTTATGCCATGAGCCAGATGACAGCTAGTGACATGCAGTAAATGATATCACCTGGACCAGTGTTTACTCAGCATAACGAGAACTACCTGATTTCAAGCTTCATGCACTTCACATAGAGAAGGAGAACCAGTTCATAACATGTGGAAACAGGCAAGTTAATAATGGTGCTAGGTGTTCACAAGGCAAAAGAATAAAACATCTTAATATCAAAACTGGGATGGTTTTGAAGCATGCAGTATTATCTTAATACAGTTTAGCAAATGACACATTACAGAAGTAGATTAGCGTGACACTAAAGTAGCTCAATCATTGTTGACAATGCCCTCTCGACGATTGCAATACATTAGTAAAAAAAACACGCTACTAAACTCTTTAAAGTGTCAGATATTGATAATGAGAGCGCAAACTGCTTGGATATATCTTTATTTTACTTCAACACAAAAACAGTCGTGATTATTGTAAGCGAAACCTTGCAAAAAGCCCCTAGCATACAGGCTATATGTGGCGGCTGTCCAGCCGGTCACTCTTACGCACTCCTGGTAGCTGTAAAACAATAACTTCTCACCGGTTGATTTTATGAGCAAACGCCCTCCTTTCGCTCGCTGTAGAAGTCATTATTCGTCCCCATGTACTACACACAAAAACTCCTCGAAGTCAAAAAGCTGTGATAACTACTACCTATCACCCCTCCTCTTTCCCTCTGTGCTTTAGATATGTCCCGTCTTGTGTTGAGATGAGGATCTTCCTCCTCCACGCTGGGACCGGCGCGTAAGGATCCCTCCCCTCCCCGCCGTGTTCCTCCTCCTGGCGGCTGGGAGCTGAACCGCGGCTATGGAGAGTCAATTTACCCACGATAAAACCTTCAGATCCGGTAAAACATCCAAATTAAACCCAAGTTTCTTTTCTCACATGCTTTTTAAAAAAAACAAAAACAAAAACGCATACGGCAGTTCGGCATGTTTTTTGTAGCAAAGCGTATTTTTATTTTCTTTTTTAACAGCCATTTAAAATAAACATACATAGGCGTTTCAATTTCAATTTCACATCATCATGAAAACCATATTTTCGTTGTACTTCCGGTTTTGTTGTTATTCCCAGTCAGGCTGGCCAGTTTACAGTAAGGTGCCTTCATCTACCATCTGTTCCGGCAGAAATCTCACCTGACCGGTTTGGAGTAACTTGATAATGGCGCACATCCAGCACAGTATAAGGTTTCAGTAGTTTCATTTCTGTATAAAATTTAGGAAGCAGGCTAAAAAAAAAAAAAAAAAAGCCCGACTTTTCTGTCACAATGTCCTAGATCTGAGATGTGATTTGTGCAGTGCAGTAATTACACATTAATCCAAATGGCATAGAAGGTGACATTAGGGTGTAGCCGAATTTAACGATAATTGTAGTTAATGATTAAATAAATTTAATCTCATTAGAAAAACTAGTGCCCAACAGCATCATCTAGAGGACTACTTGCTCTAAATAATTTCTCCACAAACCAACAAAGCGTGTTATACCATGTTATACCGAGACTTCACCAGAGGGTGGGGGTGTTCACCATAATTAGAGAAGAAAGAAAGCCTTGCCTCATCAGTGATTGTTAAAGATTCAGTCCTCAAATTTGACCTCTACAAGGAGATGTGATATAGCTACAGATTTATTTACTGTACTGCTGTCTAAAATTACTTTAGTGATTAGTGATTAGTGAGCCAATAAATTAAAAAATAATAATAATAACATTCGACAGTTTTCAAACAAGCAGCTGTAAAATTATAATATAGATTCTTAAAGGTGGATAAAACCAAATATGTTAGAAACTGTGGATTTCACAGGGCCTGTCTCTGTCCTGTTTCAGCAAATGAGGAATAAAGTTGTCAGTGAGTCTAATCACTATCGGAGGACTGTCAGTCTATTGTATTGACAGGTCTACATCTCCATCCTCTCTCCCTGCAATCACTCCATACCCCCATGCCTACTATGAGGAATTAATATAGCCACGCTTGCTGCTGCAGCCCTCCACCCCCCTCTCTACCACTGCTCACTCTTTCTACCCCACTGACGTCCTATTCAGCACCCTGGAGAGCTGCTGCAGGTACTCTGGCTGTCCTCTGTGAGATGGCTGATGAGCAGCATGAATTGTATAGGAGAAATATGAAAAATGAAGAGAGGGGAGATGAAGGTAAAATTAACCTTGTGTGACAGAGCCTTGCCTGTAGCTGAGCAAGGACAGGCATCTCGGGGATGTATGTTTATGCATGGAGCAGCAGTCAGAGCTCGCAGCAGGCATGACTCTGGCCCATAGCCGCTGCTAATGAAAATAAATGAAGCTCACATTCTCCATCTCTCCTCTATACATGCATGTTTCCACCACAATGCCTAAATTCATCTTTCTTTCTCTGCTGCTCCAAGGCTCAGTAAATTCAAATTTATTGCACAATGGTGCTTTCAATAATTGATTTATTTATCAATGGCTTTCACATGTACATACATCACATATGCATTCTACTAAACTTATATAATATAATACATTTCTAAATCTTTACTATAAACATTTCAATATGAAATTACTAGTGTATTATAATATACAATATATATATAGTGTTTGTGTGACATTGCAGTGTCCTTGCATAGTTGAAAACCCCACCTACTGAAAGAGGGCTGAACCCATGCCTGCTTTATCCTTCTGTCTGCACCTTGCCTGCCTGCTTCCTTGCCTTTCTGTTCATGGAAGGCTTTCAATTCCTAGATCGGCACTATTGTTTGAGTGCCCAGCCCCCACGGCAGAAAAAGCCCCCCACCACCACCACCACCACTACCACCATCACTGCTGTGTTACCAAAGAACAAAAGAGAGAGTGTCAGACACCACCCACTAGATCTCTTTCACACCAGAGCCCCCACCTCAGTTCCAGATGGGGTTGCCTTTTTTTCAGGGTTTCTCTCAACCCCAAGAGTCCTCCAAAATGGAGGCCCCCCTCCCCCTGGAGCCCACTACTCAGCTGCCCGTCATCCACCTGCTCCGTCGCCACGCGCCCATGGCCAGGGCACATCCCCTCTATATCCCACTCCACCAGGGAGTCCTATTAAAATCATTAACCACTTTTTACTGGGTGTGTGATTCCAGGATTACTCTGCCAGCAGTAAAAAACTTTAACTACATTAATGCCTGCAAAGGAAGAACACACAGTCTTTTAAAAAGGAAAAAAAAATGCTAAGGAATGGGAAAAAGTACACATACAGAAGAAAGATTAAGGATGTTGATATTTTATGGAAGTTTGTGCAGTTATAAAAATATTGATAGTACAAACATGAATACGTAGTTCAGTTTGATTACTCAGCTGCTCTTAAAAAATGGATGGAGGAATTACACCAGACAGACACTCTGATCAATAATGCTAATTCTAATCTACATCCCATGGTGGTGTCATATACAAGGGGCAGGCAGATGCTCATTTGTTTGTTACCCTCAGAGCCTCAACATGAAGCATCTTCAGGAAAATCTCTGCGTCAGCCTCCACCCTTGTCTTGACCTTTCCCCTCCAGGGACAGAGAGTGAGGTGTAGCAACAGGACACATCTGCTACAAGACAGCTGTTAAGTCTCCTAACGTTTATCCTACAGTCGTGGGTGGGGGGCCAAAGGTAATCATTGTGGAATCATTCAAAAATCTACTGAATTACTCTAAATAAGACAAATCTCTTGGTATTTACTCCTCCATCAGCCTTGACAGAATATATTAAGCTAATCAGACAGAGGAAAAATATGTTGTAGTTATTTGTTAAGCTCAAAAATCAACTGTAAAGAATGAATTGAATGTACCTTGGACAAAAATACTTAAGTCTTAGCCACCAGTATAAGAAGCCGCATTTTCTCCTCTGCCTACATTATGTGCATGGATGCATGCTATGCTGTCACTCACTAACCAAGATTTATGGAAATATTTCCTTCCAGCTCCACTCAGTGCAGTGCAGACAGCACACTGCTATTAGTGAGCTTCATGTTTAAATATATGCAGATATATGCATATAATGTGTTTATGAGTTCTTTGCAGTACTCACTTTAGACTTTTTGCAGGTTCTTAGCTGCAGGAAATGACTAAACCCCCAACACCATTGCTACCACCCCCATCCCACCACCATCTTCCAGTCCCTAAGGGTTCAAGCACCCAAATCAATTGAAAGAAAGAAGAGTGCACTGTGGTCCTCCCCCTACATCTGTCAGGGAGGAAAAGCAGGAGGGGCAGCACTCACGGGCCTACAGGGGAACAATATCACTCCATCTGTCACAAACCGTTTCATCTCTGATGGGATGAAATATAGCTCACAAATACATCTACCTCTATATCATCTATTTGTATTAGTTTACTGGTACCCGAGCCTTCGTCAATTCCCACAAGCATACGCAATGGCTTTTTGTCTCACATTACCTTCCTCCCACCAGCCAGCACTCTCCAACCACCTTGCAAATTATGCTTTTAAGCCAAACAGCATGTTAAAAGAAATTATTCCACTTTACACAGTGAACCGGTTAATGAAAATGGAAGACTACCAAGTAATGAAATTTGCATGTAAAAAGTTCAGAATTAATGTATAGAGCAGCGAACCTGAAAGCTTAATGAAAGAGAAAGTGCATATTGTATTTGGAGGAAATACTGAAAAAAAGTAAGATGCAATCTGCTAATAACCAGAGATTTCTTTCATATTCAAATGGTGGTGCTGCTGTGTTTGGAGGATGGGTGTGGCCGGTTGATTCTTCTTGCCTTCTGAGCTGTCGCGGCTTTGTGACGTCCAAGATCCCATTTGCTCTATCAAATTATGCTATCAGACTGGTCAGTGTTCATCGCTGAAGATGAAATGACAACCCCAACAATACCTATCAGTGTCCACAGTGCTGCACACTGATCTCCGACAAAAACAAGGTAGCCTACTGATCCGGTAAGCTGTAAGAACAGCACAAAATGGCCTGACTGTTTACTGGAGGGAGGAACGAAAAAAAAAAACTCCCATATTCCCAAGAGCCATCATGCATCTCTCTCAGCAGCAGGTAGAGCTGCAATCTCAGTCATTCATATTTAATTCCACAAGAGTTTCCGGCCAGACTAATGTGCTATTGATTTCAAGTCTCGTATTACTGAAACAGGGGAGGGCCATGAGGGGGAGAGAGCTGGACTACAGGGAGTGAGAGCTAGAGATTGAAAGAAGAGAGAAGGAATAAGAAAGATGGAGGGAGAGGAAATAGAGTGCAGTAGCTAAACCAGGGTATCTTTCTGGGAAACATTATCATATTCCAGATGGACAGCTTGTCTATCTAGTAATCTACTTTTTCTCTGTCAAGTGAATGTGAGCAAATTCTACATGAACGCACTTTTCATGTTGAGGCAGGAAATGTGTTTTTTTTATTATTTATCATTTATTAAAAGTCAGGGCATTAACACACTTCATGAAGCTAAAAACAGCTCAGCTAAACAGGAACAGACATACTTGCACCTCTTCTATTTGTTCTATGTCTGTCACTTATGTTCAAGCAGAGAGCGGCAGGAAAAGGAGTGAGAGAAAAACAAAGAGAATGTCTAAGAGCTTTGTGTATTTAAGGTCTCTCCCTAGATACCAAGGCAGACAGGACAAAATGAAAGATTAATAACTACGGCTATATATTTAAAAAGGTAAAGTATAACATGGTCCCTGTTAAGGAGGTAAGTCCTGCTTCAACCAATCTCAAATCCACAGGCACATTTATGGACACATTTACTAACATCCACCGGTATCACAGATAACACTATGATTAACATTTATACTGTATGTGCCTCTCTGTGAGTTTTCCTTTAATCAAATACTGAACGTAGAAGACACACACTGCCTCAAAACATTAAACATAACATTTTGCACAAAACATATGCAAACAAAAGACAAATAACTGTATACAAAGAATTAAACAGGCACATGGAAAGCAGAATATAATCCATAAATAAAAAGATGACAAGAGCGTCTACTTCCTCCCACCAGCCCGTCTACTCTAATAATAGCCCAGAGACAACACATCCAGACAGACACAGGGAGAGAAAGATATAGAGAAAAACCAAGGAGAGACACAGAGAGAAAGTGCAAGAGCGAACCCATGAGGGAGACCACAAGAAAACTGCCAAATAATACATAAAGGGTTGAATTAGGCCAGTTGCCATTATCAACAAATGTCCTTTTAAAAAGAGGCTAATTTAATTTTGGATCCTTTCCTGAAAGCAATAACTGCTTCACTGCTGCTGCCACAAAACCCTGATTTGCCAAGAGCCAGGCCTAGTGGATAGACCACTGAATTAACCAGACCTGAGGCTGAATCATCTTCCCCATCCCCCAGATACAGTGTCATAGTGTCACTCTCTCATTCTCCCTCTCTCTCCCCCTCTCTCTCTAACACACACAAGGCCACTACCTTACCACAGGGCAATGGCAACAGGCATTCATTTTTGACGTAATACTCTAAGAAAAATAGAGATGAGAAATAGAAAAGGTCAGGATAAAGAATTCAGACCTAAAAGGTTTTTGCAATTTACAAAGCTACATATTATTTATACATTTGCTATCCAGATTTCAAATACACAATGAATTGCATATTGATGTGATGGTAGATATAATTTTAGATGCCATTTAGAACATATGCATTTCTCAGCTCCTTCTTCTGTATTCTCTATAATAACTGCACAGTTAGCAGGCTCTTGGGTGTGTTTCCTTGATGAACTTCAACATCAATTAACTAATTTTGTAAATGCTTAGAGTTCATCCTTCTGGCACCAAGAAGCATTCCACAATATACCATGAGAAAAGGACCATTGCAACAAGACTTCTAATCACCATTAGTAGAGGAACCCCCTAACAATAAGAAAATAATCAGTACAATAACAAAAAGGCTTTTAAGCAAAACCAATGCTTGATCCTTTGATTCAGTAATGTACAATAGGCGCTTCAAATGCCCTCTTACCCACATAGAGGATTCAGCTGCTGTGCTACTAACCAGGGCTCTAATGAGGGGCCACAATTAAGCCCATTTATTCACATTAAGTGTGAACTGTAAGTGGGGCTGCAGTCAGTTGACGGACCTGGGTGCCTTTGTGTTACAAGAGCCGCTTTTATTCAGCCAACAAAGACGGAAAAAACACAAGCACCTAATGACCGAACCTCGTCGTCTCTTCTCAGACATCCATGCACACCGGCAGAAACACACACGTGCGCATGCACACACAGACACACACTCTTCCTCCCTCTCTAACAAACTGACTCAAAGGCTCCAACGCATCCAGGCTGAGTTGAGTCACTGCTTGACAGAACGGTGGGGGCGGGTTTAAGACAGACTGACAGTGGGGCTCCATCTCTATCCTCTTATTAACGCTTAACGAGTGCTTTCCTCATGCAATATTCATCCTCACTAATATCATCCAAGCTCAGAGCCGAGCTTGCTACTTATGTAAGGCAATTATGTAAAATATCAGACAGGGCCCATGTTCAGAATCTGACTAGAAGAGAGCTGCAGGACAATGATAGAAAGGAAAAGTGGGTATACAAGAGTGATTGAGAAGGAAGGGGCTGGAGCATGGGAAGAAACAATAAGAGGGAGGGAACATGGTTGACTTGTGTGTCCTGTGCTGTATCTTCAATATCTTCAAATGAGTATGGACAAACATCTATCCACAGATCCACTGCAGGCAAGTGGCCAGTGTCAATAATGCAAACAGTTTCCTCCCTTGCATCATCCTTCCTTACAGCCAGAGACATCTGAGGACTCCTCAAGGTCAGCTAAGGAGAGCAAAGCTGAAGAAGTGACTGTTGTTGCAGGAGGTCTCACTTCAGCACCACTTTTCTACTCACCAACACAAAAAATACACTCAGGAGGCATTATTTCTATACAAAGCACATTTCTGCTTCACTATCTCACTCCCACACATGAACAGCAACCTTAGACTCATACACAAATAAACAAACATACACTGATTTACGCATGCACACCCACCCCCCCAGGTCAAGGCCCTATGGGGGTCTGCACAGAAATAGGTCATTTGTCACACATGATGTCCCGGGGCAGGGGATGCATTATAGATGAGACCAAACAGCATGTCTCAGTGAGCACTCACCACACAGCTAGGGACACAGGAGTGAGCAGCAGGAGGTGGGCAGATAGGGAAGAGAACTCCTCAGGAAGGGGATACTGGGATGTTGTAAAGTAAAGACAAAAAAAATCACTGCTGGCTACATTTCTGCCCATAGAGCAAAGAAAGAGCCTTTATTCACAACAGAGTCCTGGGAGAGCTACAACTGCACCTTTCTCAACTTTACAAGGAATAGACATGAATTAATTCAGAGGGTATCTAATTTGTTATTCTCATATCTGCACCTGACCCTAGCTAGCCATCTGCCTTGCATATGAGAGGTCCAGAAATCATCCACTCATTAGCCTTATTATGGATTTAATGCTTTGTTTCTAGTCACTATTCACACACAATTATAGGCATGTTTTTTGTCCTTTCTCCCACTGCTTTTAACATCGTGACCATCAGCAAGAATGTGGACTCAGAAAGTCTGCCGACTCTATACTCAAAATTGCTTTTATTTGCAAAGACAAAAGCCCAAAGAGCGAAGTTGTTTGCTATGGTTTCAAATAGGCCTAAATGGAGAATGAGAGAAAAAGGAAGGGTTGTGCTGGGGGAGAAGTGAGTGCAAAGTATGGGGAATGAGAGACAAGTCTGCTGTCTTCTGCTGCACCCATCTGTTCTGAAAGTGCAGGTGGAGTCCTATTCACTCCGCTCTGCGTGTGTGTGTGAAGAGGGGGGCAGGAAGAAAGGAAGGGCAGCGAGAAGGAGGGAGTGGAGAGATGGAAGGGCAGGGATGGAAGAGGGAGGGGATGGAAAGGGTGGGGAGGGGAG
>JANJYP010051708.1:0-12892 GCA_024605115.1 Rastrelliger brachysoma
CACCCATACACCCACACACCCGCACTTACATGATGGAAGTGATGAGTATAATGACAAGACAGTGGTTGCTAGGTACTGCAGCATGCAGCAACAATAACAGGGGGTGGCTACACTTCAGTCATAATTACTTGTCGGAAGAGATATTGGTCCGTCTGATAACAGCAAATACATAACTTATTTGAATGGATAGGTTTAGGTAGGCTGAGTAAAAGTAATATTCCCATGGATATTTCTATTAGAAAAATAATAATCCAAGAAAGCTTTTGTTTCACTGAAAACTATGACTACAAAAACTACATTTTATCATGCATGCATGATAACACAGATAACATGCAACTCTGAGATCCTATGAATGGGAAGCCTAGATGCAACACTAACAGGTTTCACACCCTGTAGGGGCATTTAACCCATTATGTGTTGACTGAACAGCTACTGAGCAGACACACCCTTTACAACTTCATTTGTAGACCAATCCTACAGGTTTCAGTGGACGTAAGGAGCATATAGCAGTCATTTCTATTGAAAGTGCACATCTTCTAAGATATACTGAATAATTGCATGGCATGGTAGTGCCTCTGACTGATTTGGATGGTTATCTTGTAGGAATGTGTTTACTATCGGCAAAAAAAGAATGTGATGGTCCAGCATTCAGTCCATAAAGTGTCCACTGAAAGAAACTGGGTAAAATAGATGGACACTTCTCTGCCTGAATGCTAGCTTTGGAAACCTCTTCCTCCTCACTGATTTTGAGCCAGCTGTGTCCCTTCCTGTAAAGGGTCTTTGTGTTTCAAGCCCAAGCAAGTCCTTTCATGTACTCTAAGGGTATTTGTAAGACATCCACAACCTTGGGTGGAGACAGGGATCAACTGAGTAAAGCTAGAATGTAATTGAAATCATAGTGACTGATAATAATAAATATAAGAAGGAATATNAGGTATTTGTAAGACATCCACAACCTTGGGTGGAGACAGGGATCAACTGAGTAAAGCTAGAATGTAATGGAAATCATAGTGACTGATAATAATAAATATAAGAAGGAATATCATGGAGTTTGTGTGTCACTATTTTTCCAACAACATGAGGAGTGTTAAACTATATGAGCAGCTCTGTGAGGCTGTGGTTAGACACAACAGTGCTATGAGCTAAATGCTGTAATCAACACGCTAATACAGTATGCTTACAGTGACACTGTTAATATGTTGATGTTTAGCAGCTTATATTTAGCAGGTTCACTTCTTAGTTTAGGTACCGTCCACATTAAACACAGGTATTTTTGAAAGCTTAGATTAATTTATTGTCCCCAAGGAGGAAATTTGTTTTCACATCACTGTTACAACAATAACAGAAAAAGTCACAAACACAAAAATAGACAAAAACCACATACACAGACAACAAACAGATTTGCTACACATTACATTACATAGAACAATCAGCGTGTTTAGGGCAGCAATGACTGATGGGATGAGGCTTTCCTTGAAACAAGCTCTTCTGAACCTCAGCTCTGTGAGGTTGGGTATGGGGAGCCCAATGATCCTGTTTTTGAGGTATTTCAGTCAGGAAACAAGGACTGAATGACCATAGACATACATTGCCAATAGGCCTAAGGTGAGTAAAAAAAAAGTGAAACCAGTGCAGAAGTGCCTTAAACCTGCAGTCTCTCAATAGCCATCACAAACCACTCCACTAGCTCAAAAGGGAATTCAAATTGTGCAGAACTCTTACGTCTAACTTGATTTAATAGTTTCTTGATTACCTTATGGTCTTAATTGCTATGTTCAAGTCTTTTTCAATACAGCACAATTTAGTAAATTATGGTCCCATTTAATTTGAATTTGACGATGCGGAAGGGTATGCTTTAGGGTACGACTATGTCGATATTGATGTTGACCAGGAAATGTAACCATGGTGTAACCCCAGATTCAGAGTACAAGCACAGCCAGTTGGCACTATGTCAGTGTGATTTGGTTCATTCAATTTAATTGTAAAATTTCTGTTCTTTCTGCATTTGGTTGCACTAGAAGACCCTATAAGGTGTAAGATGTTCAGCATTTTGGTAAGGGTGACAACACAGCAGCTGTGTCCATTATTTTCATAGTCTGTGATTGTCATCCATAGCTGCTGGTTTTATCAATGAAATGAAAGCTGTTTGCTGGCATTCTTTAGCTATTGCAACTGATTGTGTGTGTGTGTTTTAAATCCATTACTACAGACAAAATTGGGGATGATTAATCTATCACATCTGTGTTGACAAAAACATGAAACTAGCACTGCAGAATACCAGCGTGACCTCATGCAAATACAGGTGTTTTCAAATATACACTCACACAAGCAAACCTCCCGTTGCTAGGTTTTTATTTGTCTAGACAGCTACACAATCTTCACTAAGTGAGTCATACAGTCAGACTGTAGAGTTCCTGTGGCTGACTTCTTCCCACAGTTACAATAATGTGGCAAGTATGTTGGGTATAAGCAACGTGTTAAAGTCCAGGACTGTAAAGTAATATCTCATGATGTCTTTTAAGCAAACAGTGTGGAAGTGTTTGGGTTTTATGAGACGCTTGTTGTTATTTTAACCAACATTTATTCTATAGTCTGTACAGGTAAATACTCTTCCCTTCTCCACATGATATTTCTATGCATGACTTGCGGCTGCTGTGTTTTAAAGGTGTGTACCTTTTCCAGGTGAGGCCCAGATTAATATCCAATTTAACAGCACTCCCATATAAACACACCCACAGCCTCATGAGGATGCCAAAGCAAGCACAAAAGGGTGTGTTTGTGTGTCCAAAGGCTTCAGATTTTCTCCTTTGTGCTCGTTCACTATTCTTCTACAGCCAGTGAATTGTTTAATTATACTCAGGCCCCACAGGACTCATAGCTGCCTTAGTTTTCTGAACATTGCTATAATGAAACTCCACTGAACACAGTATGCTAACCTCCTCTGTGATGTTACAGTTGAAATGGACATGGCACAACAAGTTGAGGTTTGTAATATACTGTGTTGTGAAAAAAGGATTTATTTGATTTAAACACTTACAGAGGTTTGGGACAGATGTGAACAAACTTGATTCTCCTCTGGATCTCACAGGTTCAAATGACCAATATTGCTTCCATCAGAAATTACTGAAGAATACATAATGTGAACACTCACTCTCTCTGGTGTTCAGCAATCTCAAAATTAATTATGAATTACATATGTAAATGTCAATATGTTGCTACAAAGAGTAGTAAAAACACTGTATTTTGACTAACCATCCCTTTAAAATTTTGAAAGGACTTTTGTCCAAGCACAGTGCCACAAATCAAACTTCAAATCCATCATCACTGTTTTACTCTCACTCACTATCTCATGATGCAAAGATTCACAACTGCCAGATTTCACAACTTGTTTATTGTAACAAGAATGTGCTCCGCCCAGAGATGAACCATATCAGATAATGAGATGACTGGTCTAGGACTTGCAAAAACAGTGTTCTCTGGAAATTTAAAATAATGGACAGATATGCTATTTGTGTTTTAATTTATGCATTCATTTTAGTAGTAACAATAGTACTGGTGATAGTACTTAATTTGTAATAGAAGGCTATCCTTGTGTACTAACTCTGGTGCTATTAACAACTACAGGGGATGTTTTATGTCAAGTGTGTAAGCTAAATGATTGAATTTAAACAAACAGAGAAACAAAAGCAAATCACCTCAAGACAGGGAGGGCTGAAGCTGTTCAACAGGTTTCAGCATCCAGAGGCAAAGCTTTTAAAATAGCCAAAAACAGTTGTACTACAAAGCCTAAAACCAGAAAAGGCCATTTATCACTCAACAAGTGAAACTGGCTGTCTTGTCAATTCTAATTTTATGGTCTTTGGGTGACAACCATAAATCACCTTCATTTTCTCACTTTTACTTCAAACATCTGTTCAAAACTAGATAATCTGCATTTTACTTTTCACAAAAATGTATATTTTAACTATATTCTAAGATATAATTAAAATACTATAAAATGTAATATGCATGGTTGTGTAGTCAACAGAAGCAGATGAAAATTGCTACAGTGTCAGAATTTACATGTACAAAATATTCCTGTTTTTGCCCTTATTCCAAAAAGAATATATTCCCACCAATCTGTTTACATGACTATTGAAAATAGCTATATCAAAGTAATATTGCCATTTACATACAGTCATGCATATTCTGATCAAAATAGAATTTTAAGAGTTTTCTACTGGTGACGGACTTGACCATGCAGACACAGCCTCCCTGTTTCATTTGTTTGTTTGTTTGGTTGTTCAACCAACTTCTTGAAATAGTTGGAGGTGCAATATTTGTGGATATCCAAAACTCTGTTGATATCCATCTCTGTCAGACATGTTTAAAAGTATATAATTTTCTCTTTACAACGGACAACAAATTCAGCCTTGTCTTTTGGACATGCATCTCTAGCCTTCCCTTGCAAACTGCCATGTGTCACAAGTGCTGGTAAAAATTGCAACTAAGACACATATGCCATATGCAATATACATACCCAAAGTATGTCCCTATAACCTGAATAATCTCATATCCATAAATGCCATTTTCAAGTTAATGCTTAATTCGTATTATCAAAATAAAATATGCTGTTTCCATGCCCCGCTGCAAATTTTGTTATTGCCATATTCAGAATAATAGTAGAATATCAGTATGCTTATAAACATGGGCAGTGTATATTAGTGTGTGGACAGACACTGGGAACTAGATGATGAAAGATATAGCCAAATGATTGTTTGCTAACATCTCCATGTGTTGTAATACATAGAAATGTTCAGATGTTGTGAGGATGATTAGTTTCCTGCAGAATGCTTTGATATTGTATGTAAATTAAGCACAGAGATGTTAGAACCTATCAAAATACTCATTGAAGGAATGTAAGGAATGTTAGAGGAGGAGTGCTTAGCAGTTATAGTGAATTTCCTTTGAAATACATTCTTGAGGTTTGTCCTTTTGAGAAGTATTTATTTCAATCTCGGAGACTAAGAATGTGCAATTTACTTCTAACTTATCAATAAATAGATGAGACAGAAGAGAAGGATCATCAGAAAAAGTCAACAGGAATTATCAACAAAGTTACAGCCTTGTCTGCTCTTTAACAAGATTTTGGTTTTATTTTTTGAGTTTCTTTGATTTTTTGTGTGTGCCAAACTTGTGTTTATACATATTTTTGTGACTATTTGCACCATTACAAATAAAACTATGATAAAGTGTGTAACTTCTTTTTTTCTTAAATGCTGGACAGCTGCTTTAAAACAATTCACATTCCCATAACAAATAATGCACACACATTAACAGATAGATGCAGTATTGTTCCACACTGCATGAACTCATAACCCTCGTTCTACCCTTCCCCTTACTGAGACACAAGAACACGTCAAATGTTTATTACATTTATATAATTATTACTAAGATTAATACACTTTTCCAAAAAGATACATGTTATCATCTCACACATCTGGAAGCATTTAACTTGTTGAATTGTGTATGAGGTTTTACTCATACACAATTCAAGTTACTGCAGATGAACCAGGCTTGACCAGACTTGAAATCTTAACTTACGACAGTCATGACCAACGACACCTCAGACAAGTTCGAACTGAGACAACACTCATAACAGTTGCTATCTACGTCGGCTCTTTCTTCAGATTACACAATCAACATGAATTTAGTAGGGTCTTTACTGTCCCAGTGAAATCTTGCCTCTCTTAATCCATGCTTATCGAACTTTGAATTTCTTCTTATGATGGTGCTATTCAGGCCAGCCTTTGTATGGGTGTAATTTACTGGCATCATGTGTCACTCGGATATGCACATGTGGCTTTTAAAATGTGTCCCAACAGGAAAAAAGTCTGCATATATTGTTATCAACAAGTAAGTGTTTCCAAAATTGAACCTCAGTCTCTCATCAGGTTCTGTGCATCTGTTCAAGCTGACTAAGACAAAACTAGCACATAAATTTTCTCCAAATAACTGTTGGACAGCAGAGATTTGAGCTTTAGAGTAAAGTTCCACACCATGGTAGAAATTAAAGGCAGGTGCATGTGAAAAGTTGGGTACGAATGAAAAAGAATGCAGGCCTCACCTACAGCAAAGGTGCAAAAGGAAGAAACAAGTGTAGCGGCGGTTTAAGAATGGAACAATTGGGTGTGGTAAAATCAGGTATCAAGTGCACACCACTGATTCCTGTGAAAGATAGTTATCAGCGGAAAGATGATACAAACAAAACAAAATGCATTTTACTGTAAATATGAAGCACATCTTTCTGTATAGCAGAATTAAAGACATTCATTTTGCTCTCTTTTGTTAAAAAAACTTTAATAAGACAAACTCTGCCTAAGGCTAAAGATTAAACCTTTAATTATATACCACACTTATAGTTTAGCCTACTGTTTATATTCATCCATTCTTCTCTGTTTTATGATTACTAGAAATGTAAACCTACTAATGCACAGGGCTTAAAATGATCAGCTGATCAGAATGAGCAGAAATTACAGCCCGAATGTTTGTAAAGGCAAATGTTGAAGCAAGCAATTGGCAATGGGAAAGTAAGTATGTTTACTCAAGCACAGAACTTAAGTAAACAGTTGAGGTTCCCAACTAGAGTATTTCTTTGTTAGTTAGTGCTACATTTCAAAAATAAATATTGTGTTTTTTATTCACCTAGTACATGCACATGCAGCTACAGTTGGAAAACGAATCAGCTATTTATAAAATATGCATTATTAATATACATAAAATATCTAGCAGTAATGTAAATGTATCTTGTTGTGCTAGAAAAAAACCCAATTACAATTCTGAAAAGCAGAGCCTCTCAGAAATGTAATAGCTGGTTCAAGATAATTGACAACATTGGTTATGTGGTCAAAGAGCTTAAAACATCATTTGTTTACATTCAAGCAAAAGGCACAGTAGGTTTTTATGATGGAACAGAGGTCAGGGTGGAGGAAAAGGTTTACCAAATGTGTGTACACCTCCTGTCTCCACTGTTGTTTTCTTTGAACCAGGAAGCCATCCAAGACATGCCAACTACATAAGCAGTTTTAGCAGGATTGACATGCTGAGAGAATTGACTAATATTGACACAAAAAACATTCACTTCTTTGGATTTATTTTACTAGATTTTGAGTTTGTGGTGTTATGCCTGACCACATCATGCCAGCATTACTTTCAGTCATACAAAAATGTTAAATTCACAGTAGCCATAAAGAAACACTTATAGTCCTGCTTCTTTCCCCTACAATGATGACAGCAAGACTGCTGGTTGATTTTTTTAATTAGAAAAATAACACATGGTTAAAAGCAGGATAATGAGAACTTAACCCTCTGTTTGGGATTCTTGTCTATTGCCTATGCTTATCAGACCATGCAGGATAGACAGGATAGTGAGTGGGTTACTATGTGCATTCTTGTTCCACTTGTTTATGGCACTTGTCTAGTTAGGGCTTAAATGCGTGTGAAACAGTTTGTGTGTTTGCTAACCATAAACTAAGTTGATTTTTTTTGTTTAAATAAGATGAATAAGTTATATGTCTCCCAGCAGTACCCCTTCACAGCAGCTATAGTATACAGTTCTGGCATTATGCTTATTCTAATATTATAGCTGGAGACAGTAGTGATGATTTGATATAAATAAATATAAATAAATTAAAAAATACCTTCACAAGAGGAAACAGGTCTACTTCTGGTGTACTGAAATATCTATTAAAAGTATGCAGAATAGCCCTTACAGATTGTGCCACAGTTGTATTATGTTCCTGCCTTATTATTATTATGGATTTTAATGTTGAAGCTGAGTACTTTAATTCTATTAGGTGTAATTTATTGCAATATATGCTATTGCTATAAAGTATATGACATTAAACATCATATGCATGGTTCGATGTTTTGGATAAATAATTCAATCCAAAAAATAACAAGAAGATGCCAATGTAGTGCAATGTGTCCCTAAAAAAATTGCAGTTGTGGAAAGTACAATGTTATACTTTTATTACCCACATGTCAGGCACTGGTGAGGGATCTTGTCTATAAATGTATTTTGCTGACAATGTGTATTGTCAATTATCTTATACGACAAGAGAATGATATGAAATAAAGAGAAAATAATCAAAATTAAGTTTGCAGTACTTAAAGAGGCTTTGTTTCATTATGTAACCACATTTTCACTATACTACTCTCCCCCTCTCTGTATTTTCCCTTTCAGTGTGTCCAAGTGCAGGGTGTGTCACATCTTACCTCCTGACAATTCCTCCCTACCTGTTTTACAGGATTGGCCACTCCTGTCATTCAGAGCCAGAGGCGTGGAGGCTGGGTGGAGGGGAGGCTGGACAGTAAAAGTGATAATCCAGGTTGGACTGACTGAGGAGGATCCTCCCCCTGATTCTCTTCAGCCATATAAGCAGGCAGAGTGTTCTGTCAGATACTCAGAGGGACTTGGCTCTCCGTTTGAAGCCCACTCATCTTCAGTTCTCTGCTCAGAGTTGACAACCACTACCACTGCAAAATGATTTCCAGGAAGGCATACTCAGTCTCAAGCTCTGGCGGGAGCACCAGGAGGTCCCTTGCTGGACCAGCAAGCAACTACTCCATCAAAACCAGAACCAGTTATGGTGTTGGTTCAGGTATTGGTGCTGGTGCTGGTGCTGGTTATGGCGGAGGTTACAGTATGTCTAGTATGTCTAGTGGTTTTGGTGGTGGAGCAGGCGGTTTCGTGGCTGCACCGATCACCGCCGTCCAAGTCAACCAGAGCCTGCTGGCCCCCTTGAATCTTGAAATTGACCCCACCATCCAGGCTGTCCGCACTCAGGAGAAAGAGCAGATCAAGACCCTGAACAACCGCTTTGCCTCCTTCATTGACAAGGTAAGTTCCTTTGAGCTCTGTGTCTCATGTCTTGTACAAAATGTATAATTTACTAGGCCTTATTATCTTATTATATATTGTCTTATTCTTGCCCTTTAATGGATAAGTGAAAAAAGACAGCAGCTATCTTCTTTTGCACATTTAATAAAACTCCTGAACACTACTCACTAAATCCAAATATTTTAATTTCACTGACTTCCTTTCGCTGAGTAAGCAAGACAGCTGGCAATCTTATCTTTGTGGTGTTGTATATATAAATGAGTTACAGCCTCTAGGATGAAGGAAGCTTATAAAATCTCAAAGTCTGCTCTTGAGCCCTTCTTATAGTGGTAGCTTCATCCTAATTCTACCTTTGGAAAAAGTTGACCTGTCATAGGCTGTGGCAGCCTCTCTGCCCACTATCTAAACATGGGTGGGGATTATATTGCTGTGACTCACCCATCTCATACCTGGTAGACTGGCATAGAGTAAAATGACCTGTCTATGGCCACAGAGTCCAATGTCTGTTATTTGCACATTGCACCTATTATGTGGTTGTTATGGGCAACACTAGAGCAGCAGCTTCTGCTTGTTTTTGATGCTACAATTACCACATATATGCTTTTGTTGAGTCTATATAGTATCTTCCTGCATTTTGAGCGAGCCTCTTTGAACATTATCTATTGGCACTTTGTCAAACACTTACAGAACAAAGCTCTCATCCCATAATACTGCAGCTGCTTTGTCTTCTGTGGCTTATCTGCCACACCTAGTTTTTTATGGCTAGAGTGAGTGTGCAGCCTTCATAGTTTAGCACAGTATGTAGGATGAATAATAGAAATACAAGAGACACAATAGGTGAAGCACTCTACAGATGTAGCCCAAAACACCAAAGAACATAAAAATGACCCCTTTTGTAACTTTTACAACTTTTACAACTGCTTGAACACCATGCAAGCAAAGATATGTGTTCATGGGTTACAATAGTTGTAACTACAGGGTGTGGTTATTGAGATATGTGTGTCTACTCAGTTTTGCAGGTAGAGCAGAGGCACTTTAAACCTGATAAAGCATGCCATAAATTACACGCCTTTCAAGTCCTTTCCATTCCTGATCCATCCCTTTAAAAATTATATGATTTTTGTAATCTCAACTGAGCTTGAAAATAATTCAGTTGTATTACTGGACAATCTATCATTTACATTTATATACTGTTTATAAACTAAAAATTGATAATTTTAAAAGACATTTTTTGACAGTCTTCCATGATTTGTGTCTCCACAGGTACGTTTCCTGGAGCAGCAGAACAAGATGCTGGAGACCAAATGGAGCCTCCTGCAGGACCAGACCACCACACGTTCCAACATTGACAGCATGTTTGAGGCCTACATCGGCAACCTGCGCAGACAGCTCGACGGACTGGGCAATGAGAAGATGAAGTTGGAGGGAGAGCTGAAGAACATGCAGGGACTCGTTGAGGACTTCAAGAGGAAGTGAGTGCTGGCATGATACAGCCAATAGTTAAAACATATACACAACATAGTGAGCTGTTAAAAAATAAAAGGGACATGCTGATGTGTTGCCTTGTGTTACAGGTATGAAGATGAAATCAACAAACGTGCAGCTGCAGAGAATGAGTTTGTGCTCCTGAAGAAGGTCAGAATATATCAAAATAAAAAATGTTATCATGGACTTTAATACAGTGCAACACTTCATTTTTGTAAATCATTTCCTCTCCAGGATGTTGATGCTGCCTACATGAACAAGGTAGAGCTGGAGGCCAGGTGTGATGCACTTCAGGATGAGATCAACTTCCTCAGGGCCGTCTATGATGCTGTATGTACAATCTAATTTGACCTTTGTATTACGAATATATACCAGTATATACTAAATTAAAGTCAATAGTCAGCTGGCCATTATATAAATATGCAACAACAACTGGTTCTGTAGGAGCTTCGTGAGCTGCAGTCCCAGATCAAGGATACATCTGTCATTGTGGAGATGGACAACAGTCGTAACCTTGACATGGATGCTATTGTGGCTGAAGTGCGTGCTCAGTATGAGGACATTGCCAACCGCAGCAAGGCTGAGGCAGAGACCTGGTATAAACAGAAGGTGAGTAAAAACTGAAGATAAACTTTATCCTATGTGCTCTTATATTACACTTGCACCACTGTGCAGTCCTCTGTATCATGCTCTTGATACAACTTATGTTTCTCATAAAAGTATGAGGAGATGCAGACCTCTGCTGGACAGTATGGTGACGACCTTCGCTCAACCAAGGCTGAGATTTCTGAGCTGAACCGCATGATTGCCCGTCTTCAGAATGAGATTGAGGCCGTCAAGGGACAGGTATATACCAATAATTTTTTGTGGGTGACATTTTTATATTTAAGAAGATGCTTGAGAGGATGTGCAATTATTAAAAAATCTATGAAATCATTTCCCATAGAGAGCCAACCTTGAGGCTCAGATCGCAGAAGCTGAGGAACGTGGTGAGCTGGCAGTTAAGGATGCCAAGCGTCGCATCAAAGACCTGGAGGAGGCGCTGCAGAGAGCCAAACAAGATATGGCCCGCCAGGTACGGGAATACCAGGAGCTGATGAACGTCAAGTTGGCCCTTGACATTGAAATCGCCACCTACAGGAAACTACTGGAAGGAGAAGAGAGCAGGTGGGATATACTTGAATATGTAATGTTGTTTCATGGCTGCAGCATTAACCTGAACTCTGAATTAGGCATTAATTCTATATTATTCCACCATTAGACTGGCCAGTGGAGGCACCAACGCAACCATTCATGTGCAGCAGAGCTCTGGAGGAGGTGGTAAGTCATTATATGTTGTACCTGCACTAACAGATCATACTAACAAATGAATGGATAAATGAAAAGACTTACCTGTATTTTTCTTCCTCTGCTTCAGGATTCACCAGCTCCAGCTCCGGCGGTGGATTCGGTTATGGTGGTGGCAGCTATGGTGGTGCTGGTTATGGTGGCGGTGTCACCAAGTCCACAGTCACAACAACCAGTAGCTCTAGGAGAATGTATTAAAGATGAGAGCAGTCCTTCTTCCCACTCAAAAAATCTTGAATATGCCCTTTTATGGTGCTATGTAATATCATGAAGTGTGTTCAACAAGAGTTAAAGATCCCAAAAATCTGTGATTCCATAAATCATGTCTGATTAAATGCCCATTGGACTGTGTTACATTACCACCACATTCAAGACCAACTGGGTGCTCTCTCTTACTCTGTACTGTTCCATATAATTATTCAAGAGTTTCTAAAGGTAATCATGGCTTTAAACACAGAGCCAGGTCAGTTAGTAAGGCAATTTGTTTGCAATGGCATCCAAGAAATGAAAAAACAAAACAAAAGACCTTAAGAGAAGTGTTAAAGCTAAGCAAGGAAAACATTTGGAAATATGTATTCTTTATTGTCAACTTATATACTGTCATTTAGTGCACTGATTAACTACTCTGAAATAAGATCCTGTAGCTCAAGTGGGCAGAGTGTTTCTATTTTTTATGCAACAGTTCTGAGTTGACGTCTCCATTTCTGTATTTGAGTGTTGATATTATGAAAGAGAACAAGTCATTGGCCATCTGATCACAGGACAAATATAAAAAATTAAATATTTACATGTTTACAGTGAAGGTGCGAACTTTGAACAGATTGGTTACTGCCTTGTTCTTTTTCCTGTATAGTCAAATGACTCCCTGCTTTGTTTTACACTTCCTTGTCTTGATGATAAAACCAGATTTATTTTGTTGCAGCAAATTACATCAACAAATATAAATAAAAATAAATCTGAGACATATAATTATTTTCCTTGTTTTTGTTTTCCTGCTCTCATTATTGTTGTGTTAAATCAAAGAAAGAGGACTGTATGATTTGTCTTCTTTAAGGCTCCTTGTAGTTGTTTTAACAGATGAAATTTCTACACTGACAATTTCACATGAGGGCAGTGCTGTGCCACTTTTTCACTGACTCACTTCCTGCTTGTTTTTTTTTCCACAAACCATATATGTCT
>JANJYP010051721.1:0-10708 GCA_024605115.1 Rastrelliger brachysoma
TTTTTAGTGTTATGTTACTCCGGCCGTGTGACGTCTGACAGTAATTGGTGGGGCTGTTGAGTCGACACTGAGCGGCTTGGCCATATTTGTGGTTTTTAGTTGTTAATTTTTTGAGAGCACTTTTGCCAAATCAATTTTTAGTAAATATTTACAACATTATTATTATTAGATGTTATAAATTGTTTCCGTCTTTTATCTTATTTCTTCACCTTCTTATTCACCCCATTCTTTTTCTTTCTCTACGTTTCCTTTTGTTTCGCCCATTCCTCCTGCTGGACTTACATTTCCATGACGTAATTGTCTTGGCTTAGTGGACATGTAGCCCAACTAAAAAGAAAGAGAGAGAGAGAAAAAAACATGTATTTTTTTGTCTGTTTCAATAATATCATAATCGCTGTGTTTTATTTAACGAGCTCAAGTTTTAATGTCGCTATGCACGCGTTACTACGGCATGTTTGACACCAGTTTCACGATTTCCTTTTATTCTTCATTACTTTGTAATTATATTATTATCACCACTACCAAATCTGCACCTATTGAAGATTGTTTTATTCATTTATTTTCTTTAGTTACATCAAATGAGAAAAGTATAAACTCTCATTAATAGGAAATATCAGTTTCGAGCTTTGTCTACGATAACTGTAGTTATTATGATGGGTTTAGTTTTGCAACTTTTGGTTCAGACAGCAGTTAACTTTTAATAAAACCAGCAGAGGCGACTGTCAGAGCTGCACAGATCAATATTAGGGTTTACTCGTCGTTTTTAACCAATTGTTTATTGATCCCAACCTGTTTTGAGGACCGTAGAAAGCAGGGGGCGCAATTGACAAGATTTTGGTCTTTGTTTACAAGAATTAAGTGACAGGAAATATTTAGTTTTTCTTATCTTTATTTATCATTACAACAATTATTGGCAATATTTTTGGCTTATCCATTTTTATATTTTTCCATTATTTAACAATAACTGATTATCATTTTAAGGTACTATTTTGTTTCCAGGTTGAGCTTGTTCTGTATTTGTGCAAATCATCATTTTGATTGTGATATCTCAGCAAATTTCAGTCATCAGAAAAAATATCTGTAAAAAAACAAATTAATCAATCAATTACTTTTCCTTTTCTTTCAGAATTGTTGGAACAAGCTATCTCCAACACATTGGCAGACTTGATTAACAGAGACTTTCTAAAGGTAAATTGCTCCTCTTATATATGACACTGCTGCTGCATTCATTTTGAATTGATTCATTCTGTATTGTTCATTTGTACATGAAGTTGGGATTTAATTACTGACATTTTGTACATATTTTGAATATTCAAAATCCTCTTATCAGCACTTTCAGTGGAGTGCAGTCATTTCCTCATCCAGTGTCACTTATTGCACTTCACAAATAAGCGGATTACGCAATATACTAGTCTATTTACATCATTGTATTAAATCATAAAAAGAAATGCGTCTTGCGATATTCTCTGGAGTGATGCACACCCTCTTTTATCTACAAAATATAGTTCAACTTATTACAGAATTGTTAAGATTAAAATGAACAAGGCGGAGCTATTGTGACCTGTCAGTCACTTAACATGTAGCTGCTTTTCACTTTATCCTCATTTTTTCTAACCAATTTTGTTTCTGGTGGCTTCCCCTCTCAGGTCCAGTGTGAAGCGTGTGGCCGAGTATCTGTGCGTTGCGATTGATTGGCGAGATGACTGCCGAGTGGCTACACCTGCCCCCGCCGTACCCCCCTGGTGTGGGGCCGTTGTGTGGTGCAGAGTTGGAGGCGTGGTATGAGGACCTGCAGGATATTCTGGGCTCCGACACGGGAGGGGCAAAACTGGCGCGTGCCCCCACATGCACCGAGGTCAGTAGCTTGAATTAATTGCTTATCACACCCATGATGGGTGTGTTTTATTGTGATATTGTGTTTTCATTAATATGTATTTTAAGTTTGTTTTACTTTTTTCTTTAACAAAAAAATAAAAAATTCAATTCACATGCTCTACCCGCTGACATTTGATACATTTTAACAGGTGTTGTGCATTTATGTCTTGTGTTTGTAGAAGGAGCCAGAGTTTCTGGATGTTCTGGAAAGTTGTTCTCTGACGTGGCTGACGGATGGGAGCCAGACATGGGGCGAGGGTGTCCAAAGGGCAACTGAGGAAATCCACAACAGCCAGCCTCTGCATCACACCTCATCATCTTCGTCCTCATCTTCCTCCTCTTGCATGAGTCCAGCTGTTGCAGAAGAGCGGCGGGCAGAGGCTGAGAGTGGGAGAAGTGGAGATAGCTCAGCAGGAGGTGGCAGTGACCTACTGCCACCAGAGTTCTTCGAGTTGCTCAGCGAAGGAGGAGTGGGAATGGTTGATCCAAGTGGAGCGGTGATCAGTAGTGGCTATTATTATCACCACCATCAACACCACCAGGCTAATAATGTCCATCCTGCATCTCCCTCAGCCAGTGAGGAGGAACTGCCCTGTGTCCCAGATTCTCCATCCTGCTCCTCCTCAGCCTCCCAGTCGCCATCTCAGAATTGTTCTTCTCCGTCCTCACCTGTCTCTTCTCCTTCCGTCTACCCATCCTCCCGCCTGGGAAAACGGAAGAGGACCACCAGCGAGAGGGCCAATAGTGCCTTGTCCTCTTTCGCCTCCTCTACACAGCACACATCCTCATCATATTCGTCTGCCAAAAAGAGTCGCAAAGAAAGAGAGCAGGAGAACGAGAGGAAGGTACAGGAGCTGACGGAGCAGAATGAACGTTTGAAAGCAGAGATTGAAAGGTTAGGAGAAGAGGTACAGAGGACACGTAGAGCCCTGATAGAGAGATTAGTCAACACCAGGAAATGAAGAGGAAAAAGAAAGACAGGATGGAAGGAAGAAGTAAATGACAGGTCCTACAGAATTGGAATAAGCAGTGGTGTGGAAAGGTGTAATATTGTGGACATGAAATGCCTCTTTAGAAAGATATTTTTTTTAAAGACAGGATTTTTGGAAAAGACATGAGAGTTAAAGATGGCAAGAAGGAGGGACGTGATGAAAGTCAAGACAAGGAAAGGCACAGAGAGATGGGCTGCAACAGCACTGCGGCAAATAAAAAGACACAGCATGTACAAAGGAAAAGGAAGAACAGAAAGCTCTAAGTGCAAATCATGCAGTGGTTTTGATGAATGTTTGTCATTTTATAGAATGCCTAACATAAAGTTACATCAAATAGGATTGCAGAATTGATAGTTATGAGCATTTGATGATTTGTATGTAGGACAGAAAGGAACTTAATTCAGAGAGTGCATTTCATTGTCATCCCTTCCCACCATTTTGCAATAAATTGTAACTCCTACTTTAAGGGCTGCAATCTGGCTAGCAGAGATTATTTGCCCCAATTTGTGGAGAGTTTAGGAGCTCAGGAAAAGTTTTGAAAGTGCCCATTGCAGTGTGAATATGAGAGAATGATTTTTTGGGAGAGAATTCATACCTTTTCTTACTTTTTTATAACCCATGGCTTGTGTGTATGTGTATTTAAATAAAGCAAGTAGGACCCGGCTATACTTTCGAAGCTGACCTTTTCTATCAATATGTGAATTAGTAGTAGAATTATAAATAGTTCTACCCTGATTTACTATTTTTATATAACGCTGTAAAATATACAATTGTACTGTAATGGCTTGTACTGTAATATGCCAACATAGCCACTGTTATTTTCTCATTGTAGTCACATAAATTGTTAATCGTAGAATAATATGCATGGCTTTTATCATTGATGGTATCAAATTCATGTATTTTACCATACTATTTCTTTTATCCTTCACTGTAATCTCAAATTTGCAATAAAAGAAAGAATGTGCATTTTTTTGTGTCATGTGGTGGTTATTTTTAATGATCTGTTTATGAATTATTATATTTTTTGAAACAAAATGGTGTTAACATGTTGAAGGTAATTGATGAGGGGGAGTACAGACAATATTTAGGTGAAGTTCATTTATTTTTTGGGATTCAAAAAGGGTATTTGTAGCAAAAAGCAAAAAAACAATTTTCCAGAGGATATAAAAACATCTTTAAATGCCCAACACACCTTCCAACGCTAATATCGTATGCTGACTTTATCACAGGGAGAGTATAAAATCAGTTTCTTTTGGTGTGGGGATTTGGAAAAATCCCTCCATTCTGTAGCTGTATTCATTTGACTCTCTCTTTGTGTGTTTTCATTTCCCCGTCGGCCTATCCAGCATTTCATTAGTCCTCAGTGCCAATACCACATTGTCTTAGATCCTGTCACGGCTTTGCCTTAAGCTAATACCCTCATCTCTCTTAGTGTACATCTTGTTCCCATTCTCCACTATCATACCTCAAACCATTCTAGTCTTTCCTTCCCCTGACTAACCTCCATCATTTTCCTTTCAGTATTTTTTCCTTCCTCACTTCTTCTTCCCCTTCTGAGGTGCAGGCTCAGGGCTCTTCCCTTCCGCCAGAGCCAGCTGTTTCTTGAGGTCCAGCAGTTTGGCCACTTCTGCTGTGATCACGGCTTTCTCTGCCTTCTGGGCTTTGAGTGCTCGCACCTTGTCCCCCTGTGATAGATGAGATGACAGGTTTAAATAGATTTCTTACATGAAAATCTGTCTGATGAAATACTTCAGCTTATGAGAATAAATGTAGGTTGGCGGCTTTCTTCCCAAATAGTAAATCGATTAACTAAAATGGCTATTTGGCTATTTGCCCATTTGGAATTAAACTCATATCTTGAAGCGGTTTGGAAATATTGAAAATTAAACATTTGATTCTCGAATATTTAACGCTATTACATTGTACTAAAAGTGAGCGATCGTAAATTTGTATGTAATACAATCGTGATGAATTCAATACAATTTCCAAACAGAAATACCAATTTACTGAATATTTTAAAATTAGTTATTGTTTTTCGGCAACCAACAGTTTGATGCGTGCGTAANTAAGCAATAAAATTAAAACAAAATGAAAACAATGTCACAAAAACAAAATAAACAAAAAAAACTTAAGTGATACCAACATGTCTAATTTTAAGAGTGTGGTTCACAGTTTATGGTTTGTGGATTGACAGCGCGTTGCACACAGCCCGCGATCTCACCTGCTCGGTCACGGCTTGTGTGAGCTGCTTGGCTTTCTCTGGGTCCACGCCATTCACCGCCGCCACCTCAGCAGCCGCAGCAGGAGCTGGCATATTGGCGGACTGAGTGCTGGCAGCGCTCTGAGCCGTCGTCTGAGGGTGAAAACAGACAGATGTTTGAATTTGAAACAATTTGATGGTTATTATTTCTAGAGATTACTTACTTCATTTCAGACAGTAACACTCATCACTCAAAATGCCGATGGGATTTCATGAGTCATGATGTGCGAATAGACAATGAATCACACTGGACACACGGGGGTGAGTGAAAATTCAAATATGAAGACGTTAAATGAGCAGCTAGTATTAGTGAAGGCGTGCGGTGATCAACATTGACACAGTAGCAACATCATGGATTCTTTAACAAATACCGCAGGATACCTTTTTTTTAGGTGGTTCATCTTCAGGCTGGAAATAAGCGGTTGAGAAGAACTTTTAGAAAGGGATTGTTTTTATCTAAACCGTGGACGCCTAATAGTTAAAGCATTTATACCATATTTGTGCCACATCACGTTTCAAAAGACAAGTATCCCTATTATTATACTCATGACGACAGTTTGAGAGGGGCCCGTGAACAGCTATGCACGAGCAATTCTTTATTTTATTATTCATAAATAGTCAACCTATATTACAACAAGAACCGACTGAACTCATGCACCAACCATTAGACATCATAAACATCAAATACCTGCTGTCCACCAAATCTTTTCTTCAAAGTCTCAATATGGTCTCCTTCCAATTTCTGGAACAACGGACTGACCTGGGAATGAAACAGATTAGCAGTTAGAATGAAAGGTGGGTATTCAAAAAGATATATGCCCTGTTTTTTAAAAAGTTTGTAATTATGGATCCATCCCCAGTGCAGTATAGCTGGAAAATGGAAAATCTGAAGGCGCTACACTCATCTTTGAATAGAGTTTATGTAGTGCAATGTAGGATCACAATAATGGTGGATGTAGTTTAGAAGGTGAGCATATGAACCCTATAAATCTTGGTGTGACATGAGTAGTGTAGTCCTGCTACTCCTTGTCTGGAAACCATGGGACCAATCACAACAGCCGTGTTAGCAGGCTGCTACAGACACAGGTCACAACAATCAGGCCTGAAGGGACAAATGGCCTGAGAGAAACTTGCTGTGTGAAGACTGAAGCCTAGCAACACCATCTAGGCTATTATACTTCAATGTGTGCATGTGTGTTGACACAAGTACAATGTCCTCCAGAGCGCTGAAATATTGACAGACTCTTGCATCCTCATTGTATCACCCAGCGTCAACATATTGGACACAGTCTGTGTCTGCACATGTATGAACTCGGTGTGTGTGTGTGTGCTTGTGCGTGTGTATGCGTTTCTTTTCAGATCATACTCACAGTGCCGATGCGGTGGCCGGCACTCAGGACAGATACAAACGTGCCAGTGCCTCGCAACATGGTATTCATGCAAGAGCTAGGGGCGTTGAATTGATCCCTGATGGTTTGACTGACTGTTGGCATGTATGGAAACAGCATCACAGACAGCAGGCAGGCGACATTCACAGACACACCGGTCACTGTGCCCGCACGCAGCCTAAAGTCACATATAAGCATCAGTTAGTCTGATCATAAACATAAATTTTACTTGATCTTGCATCTATCTCCTCTAGTTGGCAGTGCATACAAATATTTTTTCAATAAATAGATTTTTCTGAATTCAATCCCATGTGTATCATTCATTTAAATATAACATATTTAATATCTCTGCATTCACATGAATGAGTGAGCCCTTCCAAAGTGTAAAACTCACAGATCCATCTATCTTGTACGCAATAACAGACACAGATACTTGTTGATCAAGGCCATCTCACCTTTCTGCATCTCCTCCCTTGATCTTCTTCCAGGGTTCATTGACCTGAATGTATTGGTTGCCATGGCGAGAGATGTTTAAGATGTGTTTAAGAGCATCACGGATTCTGGAAAATTAAAAACATATATTTTTTAAGTTAAAAAAATATCTAAATTTAATGATAAATAAAAGCTTGGAGCTTATCAATTTTAAGACCACAGCCAATGATATAGACACTACTTCAGTACGAGTCAAAATAGGGTTTTACATCTAATGTTGAGATTAAACAACAACTTAATGTTGCTAATGAAACTAAACTAACACCACATGTCACAATTTACTTTAATTATGTTTAATCGCTAAATTAAAAAAACACTGAAGACAAGAATTAATTGAAATTCTGCAAAGTCATTTCAACTAAAAAGACACATTTACTTTACATCATCATCTCACTCAGTGTGTGTTTGATGGCTCTGTGTTTCACATGATCTTACCTGACTTTGTCCATGAGCTGGATGTACTGCTGCAGTTCCCAGCCCACCAAAGCCAGGACCTTTTTATCTTCTTGTTGGAGCTCCATCGCAGGCACACAGCCATCAAAGAACTTAGTGACAAACATGCCAGCTCTGGAGGAAGGAGGGAGTAGAGAATGAATGAAGATGAATTTTAAAAAAAAAAAGAGAAAGACAGAAAAAACTGTGGGTCAGAGAAAAATGTGGGAATGAAGAAAGCAAAGCAGCGACTAAGAAGGAGAGAGAGTGAGAGCTAAACAAGCAAAGGGCATGTTACTTGACTTGCTAATTGTTTATAAATTATAGATTTTGTTGCCAGATGTAATGCAGTGCTCTGCCAGTGTAAACCAACACAACAGTGTGCTGCATTAAGCCTCTTCACTATTCCCTCATTGCTTCTAAACTGGGGCTGTGTTGGGAGAAAGTAATTTTTGAAACGAGTTTCATGTGTACAACAGGAGGATGTTCATAGTGAGAAAGTTTTTGTCATGTCTGATGCAACAGACCATTCTATATTTTACTCATCTCTCTGCCTCTGAGGGAGCCAGACCAAAATGCTTTGACAGGAATACAAAATTTATAACAAACAATGATCTTGATTTGTGAACATTTATGAACCTTGTGTGACCTGCATTCTTAATTGTTTGATAATTTGATTAGTGAGGCTTGTGAGTGAGTTATTTTTTTAATGGAAAAATTAAGTCTTAAGTGTCGAAATAACTGAATCATTCTAATCAATACAGTAATGTTTACTGCTTGGAAATAATCAGATGGGATTAAACCATTTGAGATTTTTAAGCTGCTTGTGAAAATACTAAAAAATGTTTCAACAGCAACTCGCCAGAAAGTGACACCGAAAACTGTTGATAAAAATCTGAAAATGTGGGTATAAGATGGACAAACTGTCTCTAATGATGCACCGATTTAGGGACTAGATGCAGGCGAGGACAGATTTTCTTTTCTGAAGCAGAATACTTTCTACCTCCAACACCTTAGGCTGGATGCAACCTACAAGATATTTTTGAACCAATTAGGCATCAACGTTGCTGCCCGAGACCAATTTTGAAGATCAAGGTACTTTGAAAAAAAGCTGTTGAGAAAAATCTTTGATGTGGGATTTAACCCTGATCTTTTAAAAATCATTTGAGGCAATGTAATTGGGGCTAAATTACGCCATCCCAAACAAATTTAGAAAACTAGGGTGAATCTCTTGTAATAGTTACTGCTGTAAGAGACTTTTTTCAACAAGTACAACAATCTGAAATCCTAGTTGTTAATTGGACTAGATGACAGTTTTGTTGCATATTTGCTTTTTAAGCAAAACTTACTGTACATAATTTGAGCAACTTGAGGTGAATTGCCCCATTTTATTATTTCACTGGAAATCTAATCGAACTTCTTACAATAGAAACAATAACTATCCAAATGTCACAAATGCTGACAGTGGGGAATATGCACAGTGTTGGATAAGCTGCAAAGACACAGGTTAAGGTTACTTTGCTAGGACCACAGAGTTAATACAATTCTGAAGTTAGTCAATTTATTACTGACCAAGTGATTTCTACAACTCCCTAATTAGTTAAGAAGCACTCCACAATGACCAACCTGTTGATGAAGTTGCCCAGGTTGTTGAGCAGCTCTGAGTTGTTCTTCAGAGCCATGTCAGCCCAGGAGAAGGCTGCATCCTGACCCTCCGGACGCACATACAGCAGGTAGAACCGCCACACATCTGACGGTATACCTGTGTCCTTGGCCATATCTCCGAAGACACCAACACCACGGCTTTTGGAGAATTTAGTGTCCTCATAATTCAGATATTCTTAGAGAAAATTCCGAAGAAAGTTATTAGCAAAGCCCAACCAAGAATACTTAATTTCCAGTGTGAATGTGATAATTGATCAACACAGTGTAAATGTTCAAAGTAAAGATGAGCTGTGAAGGCCAATCTGAGTTAAATAACTTATTACATAGATAACTTATCCGCTGATGGGATGAGTTAGTCACAATAATACAATACTTACCAGTGGCAACAAGGTGATTGACCAGAGTGTAGTTGTCCTGAGCTCCCAGTAGGGAGCAGGGGAACACCACACTGTGGAATGGCACATTGTCCTTGGCCATGAAGTTGTACAGCTCCACCTGGTGGCAGAGACACAACACTGCACTGTGAGGATGACATCATATTAGATCATCATGAGATCATCCAGTTCAAAGAGGACTTATCAGCTCTCCCCAACCCCCATCGCTCTCTCCCTCTCTTCCTCTGTCTGGAAATACAGGCCATCACACACACATAACAAGCTCAATCCTGGGGTTTTAGATGGAGAGAGATGAGATGAGTCAGTGAGAGAGAGGAAGATAGCTACGCTAAGAGAGCAAATGTTAGATTTTCTTTTATCTACAATGTTTTAAGTATTTTTAATGAACTTGAAGTTGAATAGTTTACATGTAAAATAACAAGTGGTAACTAGCGGTTGTTTTCCTGCTCAACACTTACTGTATGTAGGGGAAGTGAAGTAGTGTGAAAGCTTAAAAACATCAAGCTCATATATTTGTGCATACAAAATATCAAGTAGTTCCCTTTTCTAAACTCAGCTGATAACAACATCATGAACGAGAAATGAGAGAACTTCAAGGCAACCTGATCATGCTGAGAAGTTTATCTCGGAGGGGATGAATTTCGTCAAGGCGAGGCACAACCACTACTAACACACCACAACACACAAAGACACACAATATGTAATCATAAGCCTGCGAAAACAGAACTGTGTTCAGATTATGATTGAATCTGGACATAGTTGTGATGGCTCGTCACAGTTTGTTCCAGAGATCAAGACCAAAGTAGCTATAAGTGGCTTTCCCACATCTGGATCTTATTCTAGGTACAGTTAGAAAACCACCACCTGATGACCTCAGAGGTCTGACTGGATTGTATTCAGTTAGCAAGACAGAAATATAGTGAGGAGCCAAACCACTGAGTACTTTAAAGACTATAACTAGAACTTTGAAGTAAATTATTTCAGTATTGCACTGGGAGCCAATGAAGTGATTTAAGTGCTGGAATGATGATTTGGTTTTTGCATGTATGTGTGAAGACTGCAGTGCTCTCAGTGAGCTGGAGGATTGTTGCTGGGGTAATCCAGCAAAGAGAGAATTACAGTAATCTAACCTGGCTGTGCTGAATGCACGGGCCAGCTTCTCAGTCATCCTGAGTGATAAATCCTTTAACTTTTGATACAGATTTGGAT
>JANJYP010051743.1:0-10847 GCA_024605115.1 Rastrelliger brachysoma
ATATATATTCTATTTCAGCATTACACTAAGATGATAATCCAGACTTGAATGATCTTTTACCACTCATTAGATCCGTGTTAGATGTTATTTTCAGGCCACTGCATCCATCACTGTGCATGAGTAGACATCTATATAATTCATAATAACGTTGATATTGTTCTGTTTTGAAAATGGTTGTATGAGATGAAACAAAGTAGTTTCAAAACAGTTGCATTTAAACTAAAATCATTCATATTATATAATGTTCCTTTCAAAAGTATATTGTGCTTTGATTGCTTGATTTAACTTCATGTATGCTGCTTGGATGGCTCTGGCCTGGAGGTATGATCACAATACCATGGGAGAGGACCAATGGACAATGTAAATATATCCCCCCTCGCTTTGGATCTGACTGCTGCCAGAGCATCTTTGACTCTGAATTCTTCATGAAACAACACATAAATGTACAGATATTTAAATGTCTTTCAAATGTTTATAATGATAAAAGACTGAACAGTAATTGTATAGCCTAAAAAATCATTGGAGAAGCACATTGAGTGTCATAGGTAGCTCTGATATTATAATACATTCACCACCAGATGATAATGCTGATAACTAGACATAATGGTAGACCTACAGTATCAGTCAAAAGTTTGGACACACTTTACCACTGACTTAAATGAGAATGTGTGTCCAAACTTTTGACTGATACCATGAAAACACATAGGAGTTGAGTATGATGTCTTACCTTACATCGTTGAGGATATATTTTTCAGGACCTTTCTTGCAGCAGCGCTCCCTCTCCTGAATACAGTAGTGCAAATGGCTGAATGTGACAGTGGGCCCACGTTCCTGGAAACAATCCTCAAGATCAATAGTCTGCCCCCCGCCAGACATTTTCAAATGCAGTGGTGTTAACAGTAGAGAGAGAAATTAAGAGTTAGACATACAGTCACATAGACCAAACAGATATGTGTATTCTAACACTGACAGAGTATATAACCAAGGAGTTTCCGTCATAAACTTCCCTGATCTTTGGACTTCCTCACGCCTGGGCTCATACACCTATGGCAGTTCACAAAAAAGACAGAGTGGCATTGAACTTTCCCCTTAATTTCTCTATTGCCGTGATAGCTTGATAATACCTGATGATAACGGATGACCATGTTTATATAATATACTGATGCTATAAAAGTTTTATCCATTCACCTATTATTGATACTTCGTCATAAGTATACAGGGATCAGAAGGGGGAGTAAATTGCGCATAGGGTGCAACACTCATGGCAAATTTTGTGGGCTGACACAAACTCAGGGGAAACATGCAAATATATGGAAAAGAACACCTTCTGATGATGACAACAGTAGTACAATTCCTAGTAACACAATTATTATATTTAATACACTGCAAAAAACTGGACGACACAAAATACAAGAATGTGTGAACAAATGAACTATTCTGTAAGGAGATACCTGAGTGTTAGCAAAGCAAGACAACTTTATTTAAATAGTACATTTTATACAACACCAAAATGCTTTACAGGAAATAAAATAACTATTGTAACAAGATCAATACCTTAAAAATAAAAAAAAAACAATGTGAGGATTCTTTTTAAATTAAGCAAATTAGTGCATTTGTTTCTTTTTCCTTTTCATTAAAGTGAATCCAAGGAAGGCACAGGGGCAGGAAAATACATTGATTTACACAGAATCAATGTTAAAGATATAAATCCGGCANAGCACAGGAGCAGGAAAATATATTGATTTACACAGAATCAATGTTAAAGATATAAATCCGGCATGATTAAAACAAGGAACACTAATATAGCTGCAATTTTACCTTTGAGTACAATATCTAAAATCCACAAATGTAACTACACATTTTTTCTCACTAACCGTAACTGATAACTTTATTTTGTAATTAAATCATGTAGCACTGTTACATATAACTGGTCACTCACCAACGCTGATATAGGAGAAAATTTGATAAAATATGATGAATATGACATGTTTTAGATGGTGATTTTTGAATTTTGTTAATAAACAAAGTTGAAATTTGTACATTTGCATATAAGAAGGTGTACAAGCTGCACAAAAATTAAAAAAAAAACAAAACAATTTTTGTATACTGTGGATTACATGAGGAAATGTCCAGGTCACTTATGGAGTAACAGGGAAAGAAGATATTTCTATAGTGTTTTTACAGTTCTCAAATGTCAAAATTGGTGACTGACTAGTGTGTAAGGGTTAAAATACGTGGATAAGTAAATAAATAATGACAATTCCATGTTATTAAATAAAAAAATAATGTGAGGATAATTTCAAAAACTTTAAACAAATTAAAAATTGAGATGAGTTACAGATTCTTATAGGTATAATAGAAGTTGTTTTTTATACAGTATCTCAGCATTTCAGTAATTTCTGATGAGAAATTAACTAAAAGTTATTTTGAAGATTATCTGTAACTTATTACAATTCCAAACTAACTTTCCCAAACCTGGGTTTTGTATATTGTGTATATAAGCTGTTTGTTGTTGTTGTTGTTGTTGTTGTTGTTGTTGTTGTTGTTGTTTTTGCCTATTTAAATTAGTAATAAATTAATAGAATATGAGTTTGTGAAGGTGAAAGGTTAGAAAACCACATATGTAGGAAATGATCTATATGTCCAGAGTAAAAAATAAAAAAACAAATAACAATAAATTTAAAAAAACACATTATTTCCACAGCCCGGATGCCCCCTGCCGTCCTGAATGTTGAACTGCAACAGCAGAGTGGGATCAGCCTTGTTTTTCTATGACCTTTTCCTTTTTTCTGAAGATGACCAATCAGGCTTCGTGTTCGACTTATAGACCCACAGAAGAACGTCGCTGCAGCCAATCGGAATCTAGCTCAGTGAGGAAGTAGGCGGTGCTTAGATTCCAGAGATTCTAAGGTGTTGTCATCGTCGCGTCTTAGTTTAGTGTTTTTTACACTGGGCGTCACAATGCGACTCTAACAGCGATTGTTTTGTTTTGTATAGCTTGTTAGGGGGTTGTGTAACACATTTCTCATATAGAATACCGAAAAGACAATTTAAGTACCCACGGAAACGAAGCAATCCTATATTTTTAACGCGAAGGTTAGCTTGTAGGCTACTTAGCTAGCTATGGAGGAGAGGAAGGAGGAGAGAGAAGCCGAGATCCAGGAGCACGGCCCGGAGCACTGGTTCTCGAAATGGGAAAGGCAGTGCTTGGCCGAGGCCGAGCAGGATGACCCAAACGACGAGGAGACGGAGCAGAACCAGCAGAAACTGTGGCACCTGTTTCAAAACTCAGCCACGGCAGTAGCGCAGCTCTACAAAGGTTTGTAACACCCAATATAGCGAAGTTGCACCCAGCTGGTGTTACGGTTTAAATTGTGACCGTGTTAACTGGTGACTTTATCGCCTTACGTTATGCTACGAGAGGTGAATGAGTTCATTTGAATGGAGTCTAACTTACATACATGCCTAGATATTAAACAGACGACTGTATATTTAATGATTAAATTACAATTAAACGTTTTATAAAGTAAGTCACCAGTTAACACGGTCACATCTTAAACCATAACACCGTAGCTAATGAGAGCTAATCCTGCTAGCAGGGATCCGACACAAAGGGCACCGGCTAACCATGGTAGCTAAACCCTGTTACCTCTATGCAACAAGGGGTGACATTATTTTTATTCCCTCGATCGTGTTGGGTGATATGTATTCTTAAAAATCGTTAAAGTTAACACAGATATGCAGTTTCCAGGCAGATATCGCCACCATGCCCCGTGCTAATGTTAGCAGCCGGTCACCGTGTCAGTGTCTCCGGATAACCAGGCTGAACAGTGGCCCCAGCTGGCACAGACTCTCCATAAGGAGGGTGGGGGGTAAAGATAAAGGGACTGAAAGACACCCTGATCTAAGAGGATATCTTAAAACACAAGTTAACTTATGTTATATACATGTCTGTTTTTATTCTTCTTTTTAACTCAACGTGGCTCATAATTATAAATGTTTTGTTCCCCTTGTTAACAGCTAACCCTAGCTCGTCAAAATGGCGATACAGTCGGGGAGGAGTTTGCCCGACTGAAAACAACATTTATTATCGGTCAAACGCAGCTGCAATTGTCGCAGCAATGCTGGTGGATGTTGTAAAGTTAAAGACCTAAAGAATTTTTAATTTAATTTTAATATATAATCCATTAAACTTGCGCTGACGGCTGCACTGTCGCTGATGATATTCAGGACAAAATGGCGAGAAAAAAGGGAATAACATTAAAGTGTTTTGTAGTTGTTCAAGTCTCGTCACACACATATTACATTACAACATGACACTGGTGTTAAGCTGCTAGGAAATGGTTTTCAGTGTCCGTCAGCTTCTGCTATTAGCACACAGACATCTGACTCATCTATAAAAGTCCCCTGTTTTTAAAATGTGGAAATGGTAGTAGACTGTAGTGTTAAAAAAATCGACTATGTCCATGATATGATTTGTTCACTAGTTGTCATACATGTCTTATTTGACCTTTTATAAAAATAAATAACTGCATTATTGTGCAATCAACCAGTTGTCAGGTACAGTCATTACACCTTCTTCAGTCCCAGAAGTCCTGTTATAGCTGTGTCCTCATGAAATGTAATACCCTCTGATAATTTCAGAGGAGACCTTGTTTACTGCCCCTCCAGATTAGGTGTAGGGACTAGCAGTAAAGACTGAAGTTGTTAAAATGGTAACTTGGTGGTGGAGAAGCAGCACTTCACGGGACCTTAAGTTATTCAGGTCTTTGTTTATGCTGTTCTTCTTAACATCTCTTCATTAACTCTCATCATACCAAGCATAGTAATTAAATGCTTTAATAACCCCTCTTCCCCTAGTGTACTGTGATTTATAATATTACATTTATATTATTAAAGTTAGGAATAGTGTGGTGTAGCGGTACCTTTGGAAGTCTTGAGGTAGTTTGTGGTTCCTCAGCCTTGGATTTGTCTAGATAAGAGATTGATGAGAGCTTGTGACTAAAATTAACTTCAGAGTCTTACAAACTTTTACATTTTTTATTCACAGATAGAGTATGTCAGCAACAAGGGCTCTCTCTCTGGGTGCCCTTCCAAAATGCAGCCACAGCTGTCACTAACCTGTACAAAGGTAAGAAACAACTAACTTTAACTTCGTTTTATGTCATAGCTCACTCATTTGGTATTTTGATTCATGCCTATAGTGCGTCTGTGTAATCGGGGTAGATAAACATTTCTTTCCGCCCTCTATAATCTCAGAGAGTATGGAAGCCCGTCAGCGAAGCTGCGACCTGGGGATCCAGAGAGGTTACCAACGCAGGAATAAGGAGGTTATCGCCTGGGTGAAAAAACGCAGAAGAACCATCAGGCGAGAGGACCTTATTAGCTTTTTGTGTGGCAAAGTCCCTCCCCCACGAACAGCTCGAGCCCCACCCAGAGTTGCCATGGTGTCCGCAAGCCGGCCATCGCCCCCCGAGACAGGCAGCTCCGTGGAGACCGACCTGCAGCCCTTCAGAGAGGCCATAGCTTTGCACGGTTAGTTACAATGCAATGTTAAACGGGAAGCTGCCGCATTAAGATGAAAGGGTGTAATACAGTTTTCAGCAGCTTCATGTTTTGTTTTTATTTAATTTGCAGGTCTCAGCGGTGCCATGGCAAGCATTTCTGTCCGCTCTGGTCCTCCTGGTTCACCGACTCACCCGGCCCAGTCCCTCAGTCGTCGTAGAAACGGTCTCCACGACGTAGACCTCAACACCTTCATCGCAGAGGAGATGGCGCTCCATTTGGATTCCACTGCCAACCGTAAACGAGGCCCCACCCCCTGTAGTGATGTCATCACAGACTCACCCACTCATAAACGTAACAGGATGCTCTGAACTTTTCCTACACCACTAACCCCCCACCCCATCCTCTCCTTGGTGGCCGACTGGACAGCTGATGAGGACTGATACTTTGGCCGACCATTGAATTCTTCCTCCTTTTCATCTTAGTTGCAATGCTACAAATAAAGAAAAACTTAACTATTACCAAACCCTCATATTGCTCCCCTTCTTTTTTTGTTCACCCCCCTCCCACTCTCCCCATCTCCTCCTGTTGTTTCAACCATCTTCTCCATAGCAGTGTTTTTGTTTCTTTTGTAGACTTTTCCGTTCCTGTTTGTATCATTGCCCCCAGTAGATCTGATACCTAAGCGAACACACGTCACAGTCTTCAGATCCTTAAATTGCAGAATGTTTCATTGAGACGTTGTTTGGTTTCTTTTGTTTGGGTTTTTATTTTGTTTTTTTTGTGCTTCACATCCAATAATCACTTGAACTGCGCTGTTGCCTACTGCTCGCAGTACTCCTCCCCTCCATTCCTTAAGCGTACTTCCGCCTTCGTGGAGTGTTGGCCAAACCAGACTGGACTGAAACCCCGGGCCCCTCGGAAAAGGCTAAAGCGCCTCCCCGCTGTGTGGCTCAACTCAAACGCTTGGCAGTGTGTGTGTGTATCTCATTCTGCTGCTGCTCTGTGTGTTTGCGTATCTGACAGAACTGCCACTTACTGTGTTGTACTTGTCTTTGCCTTTTGAGAAAGCTGCTACAGTATCTCTGGTTGTTGTGCAACGGTGAGTGAGTGATTGAGTGTGTGTGTGTGTGGGTGCGCTTGTGTGTGTGCCTGTGGATGCAGGGTTCTGGCAATTTCAGTACCCACTTGACCGAATAATTTCCTGTTTTACATAAAGTCATCTTTTTTTGTTTTCTCTTTTTATTTAGTTGCTCTTTGCAGCCCGAATCAGGGTTTTATCACAAAGCAGTTCAGTCCAATTCCCACAGATTGTCATGCCTTTCTTGACTGTCGAAGTGAGATGACACTTAAAATGTTTCAATGACAAAAGATGGTAAAGCAGAATATATTTGCCACAAGGTTTTCTTCATCCAAATACCCTCATTCTGCCTAGTTAATTGCAGTTTTCTAATCACACTGTTACTCATGTATTTCCATGTTTACAGATAATCCAAACGTACACTATTACCTTGTTGGCATCAAAATACTCAGACTGACTCAGTACTAGTTTTTGCATTAAGAGCAGTAACAGTGTTTCAAAGCTTGCATTTTAGCTACTTCATGTTTACAATAGGCCCTTTGATAATAACTTGAAGCACATCCTCATGCTTTTGTCTTTGGGGATAAGAAAGAGTTACGACACTTTCACACTTGTGATTACAGCTTTAAACCTAGAAAATTACAGGGGGTGGGGGGGGGTGTGATGGCTGTGAACCTAGCATATGGTAAGAGTCGACGGCTGTGATGTTTTCTTTAGCCGAGTCATGGACTTTTTGAGTGTGACGGTTCAACAACGGGGGCGCAGGGCACTTGTTTTGTTAATGTCGCACTGCTTTGTGATACAATCTTGTGTAATGTGTGTAAATAAACATGTAGGTGCTGTTATATGTGGTACATATTGTAAAAAGAAGTGCAAATTCATTGGGATGTCATGTATAATAACGATTCTGACATTAAAGAAAATACAAGCATTTAACTACGTCGTCTGGCTTTTCTTCTGGTTGGGTTTGATGTTTTGCTGATCCTCTGTATCAACTGCTCGCTGAGATCTTATTTCAATGTAGGTTAATCTTCACTGTCAAAAGTGTTATTTTTGGATCACTGAGGGCCTGTTTCAAGAAAGGAAAGGATAAAGAGTGCAATGAAGTGGGAAAATCTCAGGTTCTCCCACTTCACTGCGCTCTTTATCTTTTCCTCTATTATCTATCACAGTGCCTTCTCAGTTAGCAAATGACTCGCTCATTTGTTTCCATAATCATCTTTTCTTTCCTTGACAGAGCCTGATATTCAGTTCTTCTGTCATCGGTTCAGGTACCGAAGTATAAAGGACCTACAGAAAGGGCAACGTAGCGGCTGTGTGCGTTGATCTTTTACTGTAATCTCTAAAGCAGCGTTCTGTAGAAGCAGGTGGTCAACAAATTGGAAAATATTATGCAATACAGCTTCAACACACGGGGGCGACTGCATTCTGCTTTCCAGGTTCCCTCTAAAAGCAAGCTGATGCTCACAGTGACACAATAATAATGGACAAAAACTCTATTGAGGCATTTGCTTTTTTCACTTCAGAGGGGGTAGTGTATGTGCTTTGTAGCTCAAATCTTTGTTTTTGTTCTTCAAACCAGTGAAATTATGTTTATATATTTGCTTGATAAAGCTTAATTTGTTCCATAAAACAGGATAATCTCAATTTCTAAATGAATGTTATTGTTATTTTTCTTCCCTCGTCAGTAAATCTAGATTAACAGTGGTTATGTTTTAAATGACAATTTGACTTGCGTAGTATTTAGAGGGGTGTTGATTGTCAGGAAATTAACTTTTTAAAATGTGAACATCGAGCAGCCACTTACGTAAATGTTCAAAATCATTTCCTCTGTCATGTTTTACAGGCATTTAGGTGGTGCCAATTTCCCATCCTGGTAGTTGTCCAATGGGAAATCAAGATGATGATACATTGAAAGAAAATACCACAGGGTAAAATACAGCTGGTTACAACAAAATAAGAAATGCGGAAACACAGAAAGCATAATAACCAGTTATTTAAATTGCAGTATTTCATGGGTCATTTGAGGGAACTCAGTCTGCTAGTCACACAACTGATGAGTAATTGGAGGTAGGTTTGTACTCAGCTCACAGAGGATCTTGTTAATAATATAAAAAAGTATGCAATTAAGACAGACCTGGAGTGACATGGGGTATCTGAGTTATTTTTTTTTTCCAATGATGATCTCTCCTATATAGAGCATGTTTTTAGTTTTGTCTGTAGCTCTGTTAATTAGATGGATAACTCATGAAGTACATAAGAGATTTCAGTGACATTTGCTGGAAAAAAATAGGCCATGTGCCCAGCAGGAACTTATTATTTTTTCATTAGGTATGCACCCAAACCATTTGGCCTTCAAACTAAAATAAATAAAACAAAAATCTCTTTCCACACTCATTTGCCCAAATAGCACTCACATTCTTACACTTTTTTCTTTTACAACTCTGACAAATTTCACCCGCTTTTCACCATATTTCATATTAAGAATGGGATCATGCTAAAAGATTGATATACTTATGCACAACATGTGACAACAAGATCCTTTTCAATATAGCCATAACTCAGCTGTGACTCCAAAAATCAACAAGTTTGCCTATATTTATGAATACATCAGTGTAAAATTATATCTCGATTTAAAAAAAAAAAAAACTACCTTGGTATATATAAATATTAGTAAAAGCTCTCTACATTTACAGTCATTGATGAAAAGTGATATCCTCATTCATAAAATAAGCCAAAAATGGTGTTCTGCATCATTATGGAGTAAGTGTTAGTAGGTTTCTATATCCACGTCTCTCTCTGATCTGACAGCTGGTTTGACCTCTGTGCTGACACGCATCTACCAGCTCTTGACAAACCAGTGCGGCTTATCTTCACTGAGCCACTGCCTGAAAACCACTAGAACTAAAGACAGTAATAAAGGAGGAGCCACAGCCATTGATGTGGTGGGGGGAAGCTATCAGGTCATCATAATGCACTTGACCTTGACCTTGAGACAGCCAAGGCAAACCAAAGCAACGCCAACTGTTTGATCCTCTGGTCTCTACAAGTCCATCACTTGCAGAGGAGGAAAAAGAAACATGTTGACGGCACTGTCTTTACACCACATCCAGTGAAAAATATCTGTTCTTTTCTTTCCTTTGCTAACACTGCACGGTTGTTTTTGTTTCATCATGTATCTGAAGGCACTAAAGGCTGCTATTTGATGGAACCATAGAGAAGAGAAGCAGAGCTGACCGCAAGCTGTTTCACACTTCAAAAGAAGCATTGTGCGTGTGTGTGCGTGTGTGTGTGTGTGTGTGTGTGTGTGAGAGAGAGAGAGAGAGAGAGAGAGAGAGAGAGAGAGAGAGAGAGAGAGAGAGACATGACAAGAAGCAACAAGTGTCTAAATGTTCCAGAAAACCCCTCGAAGATGGCCATCTGGGCTGCACTGATATCAGCTCATACACACACGCACACACACATAAAGGTGTCTCCTTGTATGCCGTCTGGCTCGAACGAGAAAGTTGGTGGTGTGTTGTGTGAACCATTGCAGACACACACACACACACACACACACACACACACACACACACACACACACACACACACACATCCCTGCCATCATAGCAATCGTGTGTCCGTGTGGGCTTGACCATTAGGGAGTCTTCAAAAGGCAGACAGCTGGCGATCAATGATGCTCTAGTTTATCCCTCATGTGCATGTACTTAACGTGCGCCAGCGTACACAGTATCAACAACAATGGGCGATGGTAATTGCTGCACCAGCTTGTGCTAATTGATAGAGGACAGCATGCTTATGCACACACACGCACACACACACACACACACACACACACACACACACACACACACACACACACACACACNGCCAATCAGGCAGACTGAGAATGTGTCCCCGGAGAGATCGAGCAGCCGGAGAGCAGGGGTGGTGGTGGTGGTGGGAGATGAAGAGGAGGTGGAGGAGACAGAGAAGGAGGAGAAGAGGAGGAAGAGAGGTTAAACGCTCCCCAGAGATGGCTGCTAGTCAGGGCTCTTAGTTTTTGTGCACATAGGCTACGGTAGGTGAGCGGTGCGTGGCGTGCATGAAAACTCAAGGTCTGAGGGATTGTCTCCTATTTTTGGGTCTGCTATGTTTTTGTGAATGTTCCTCCTCTTTAAAAAAAAAAAGAAGCCCCCCCCCACCTCCACCTCCTCGTTCCTCCTTGCCTTGCCCCCCTTTTCCTCCTTCTCTATCTCAAACATAAACACCTCTCTCTCTC
>JANJYP010051751.1:0-11106 GCA_024605115.1 Rastrelliger brachysoma
AGAACTGCTTGAAAAAACTGATAAAATCCCTTTTTAAATATATAAAATTTGGAGGAATTAGGAAAGTGATCTGTTTGTGGCAGGACTGGTGCGACTGGTTTGGAGATGCGATGTAAAATATCTTGCTTCATGTGGCCTGGTTTGCTTCAAACAAATCTTCCAGGTCCATTATAGTGACAGTTTATTTACTAACATGTGATGCAAAGGCACTTCTGCATAATTTAATCAAATATCCAGGTCAAGACCAAAATGCAGATTAAAAATATGGCAAAGGATGTAAACACTAGCCTCTGAATGATTCATTATCTGACTCTGCTGTATATCTGTGTATTTTATGTTGTATTTTTGTGACAGTTATCTGGCTTCCTGCTTGTGTTTGCTGCAGGATGGAGGCACAGACTCAGCGGGAAATAGCAGCCCTGAAGCTCTGCGACGGCCACCCTAACATTGTCAAGTTACATGAAATCTACCATGACCAGGTAAGGTTTATCGCACCGGTTGTATTTGCCTCCATAAATTCTGTTTTGCATGACTCTCTGTGGAGCCTGTGGGGATGGCAGCCTTATTAAGTCCTGAAACTGGAGCAAGGCAGATTAATGGGGATGCTGGAAGCCCTCGAGGTCTGTCTCTATCTCTCCATGTATTGTCCCATAAACATCTCTCCGTGTGCTCGATATTTTACGCCGAAACGTATTTTTAAACCGCAGCTGTACAAACACCCATTTTGCACTACTGAATAGAACCAACCTAGATTCACTTGAGTTGCTAATTATGCTGCACACATAAGCCAAACTAAGTGTGCATGTGTTCCAAATGTAGCTTTACCTCGGCCCGGCTGTGTGTCTGACAGTGTACAGGTTCATTAGCCCCGCTCCTTCAAGCCCAGGAGCACCACTTTAGTCCTGATGAGCTCAGTGGGGTCATTACTGTACCTCAGAGGTCTGTGACCCGGATCAAAGCGGCGCTGCCTCGCCTCGCCTCAACCGAGTCCTGCCTTTGTTCCCCAGTCTGAGCGCTAATGAGAAACTCTACCCCACTGCCCAGACACATTATTCCGTTCCCCACTTTGTTTGGCCCCTTTCACTTTTGCTCAATACCATTATGGTTTGATCTCATCGTCATGGGATTAAGCATGGACTGTTTTTGGCAATATTCATTATTTAGCAGAAATGTTCTCGTCCAAAGTTTCAACAATCAGCTGTTTTCAGTTCTTAGCAGTTCAAGCTGTGAAAGCAAGATTGTTCATCAGGAAACAAAAAGTTTTACAAAACTTATAAGATTGTTTTAAAACCCATTGCACAAGACATCTGTTTTCATAACTGTGCTATTTTAACAGCTGTCAAAGAGTAAATGTTGAAAATGTGACTAACGGGTTGGTGAGAAATGTAAATAAACTGTGTGTGTTTACTGTAGCTCCACACGTACCTGGTTCTGGAGCTGCTCGGTGGAGGGGAGCTCCTGGAGAGGATTCGCAGGAAGCAACATTTCAGCGAAACAGAGGCCAGCCGCATCATGCGCAAACTGGTGTCCGCTGTCAGTCACATGCACGACGTGGGAGTGGTGCACAGGGATCTTAAACCGGAGGTATTGAACATACACTCTGGGAGCAACAGAACAGCTGCAAGTAGAAATGTTTTTCTGTCTGAGGACAGTTTGTGCCTTTCTGATGAATAGAGACACACTGGATCATGAGCTTTTCGAACAGAATTACTATGTTTTTCTGAAGCTTATATGATCTGTTGTATGCAATCTACTGCAATCTACTGTTGTATCTCAATCTACTACAAAACAAGAGTAAAATTGTTTGACCCCAACATGGGTTAAAAGTAACTGGTCAGCCGAGCCTTGATGTCCAATTTAGTAAGCTCTTGAGTGTCCCAGTTTTGCTGAGCAGAGAGAAATGATTGCTGCCCGTGTCTTGAATTGCTTTTTAGAACCTGCTCTTCACAGATGAGAGTGAGAACTCCGAGATAAAAATCATAGACTTTGGCTTTGCTCGCCTCAAGCCACCAGACAATCAGCTCCTGAAGACTCCCTGCTTCACCCTGCAGTACGCAGCACCCGAGATACTCAAATATGATGGCTACGATGAGTCCTGTGACCTGTGGAGTCTGGGGGTCATACTGGTGAGTGGATGTGGGATGACAGAGCCAAGCTCAGGTTAAACAAAATTCAGGTGGTTGGACTCATGATCATTCATTATTCAACTTGTTCTTAAAGGAAAATATCATCTGGCTGTTGTTTCAGTTCCACTTCACAAATATTTTATGTCACAGTAATTTGAAAAAAACCATTGTAAACATAATAACATCTTAGTTTTGCAAAGTAGAGCTGAAAAAAGTTAATGTGGTCAGGTAAGTGAATCAAAGCCAGTCATTTGGTTACTGCGGCTACAGATTTGCTGGGTACAGCTTTTAAGCACATTTTAATATCTTAAATAAAATATTAGCTTCTCTTTTTTTAAATTGGATTACGGAGTTTTTGGACTGCTGGCCGGGCATGATAAGCAGATTTAAAGCTTTACTTTGGACTCTGCCAGTATTTTTATTGTGATGTAATGGATTAATAGATAAATTATGGAAAACCATAGTTAGTTTTCAATTTTTCACAAGGGAGGGAGAATGGGACTTATCCTAGAGTGTATTTTAGTCAGAGAGTCACTTGGTCTCTCAGAAAAAAACAAAACAAAACAGGATAATCCAGGGCTCATATTTGACCCTTGACCCCAGTAGGCACATCATGTTTACATTATGCCGTTTAACATCTGATGAGAAGTTTCGGAGGATACTGAGAAAGAATTCAACTTTTACTTTGTTGGCATTGATGCTGCTGACAGTCAGGAATAGGACTAAATAACAGATCATTGATTAGCTCTATTCAGGAACGTCCTGATTTGTGCATGCACAATCTTATCAAGGCCTACATTAGACTATAACTTTCTACAATGCCTGAGGGAAGTGACCTGATTATATATATTTATAATTTATACCAATCTTTTCAAAATTCACAGCACCGAGCTCCACTTAAAAGTTGTTTTTCATAATACTGTTAACTGAACCATTTCTAAAACCAAATTAATCTTTAATCACGAGCTCTACAGCATTGATTTGTTGATGCTGTCAAGTTTTATGGATTAAACATGTGCTGCAAGCCTTTCTGATTAAGCAATCAACTATTACTTGAACTGATTTAGGCTGCGGTATAGTGTGTTCAGCCGCGTTTGGGAACACACACAGACATGTATGTTTTCATGTTCTATTTAAACAGTTTTACATGATATTCATCTCGCTCTCTTGTTCAGTGTTACAACCTTCAGCATCCTGTGGTGAGGTGACACAGTTATGATGCTCACTGCAGAATGAAGAGCGACCAGCCAGGCTCTCAGAGCTGGTTAATATGGGACGCTGCTTCCCGGCAGCGGAAATGTCATCCTCATTCAACCTTTTTCTGCATAGAGGAGGAAAATTAAAAGGAGAGGTAGAGAGGAGAAGGAGAGGGCACACGGCGGGAACGGAGAGTTAAGAGAGAGATTTCTCTACTTGGCCAGTCATCCGTACAGAGGCTGGCCTCTCTGTGAATGCTGCTTTGCACCGCCGCCCCCTGGGGGGAAATGGGAGTAGTGTGCCTCATGGAGCTTTGATGAAATGGCTACTGACATACTGTGTGCACAATGCCCTGGAAGCAAAGTGCACCAAGACAAGGGAGAGAGAGGGAGAGATCAGGGCATGACAGATCCTCTACTGCCAAAAGGGCTGTTCCCAACTACTGTCATTTTAATGAGAACTCTGCAGGCAGATGTAAGCAGGCCAAGGTGAGGGTATGCTATTCATTCAGCTGAGCATGGGCCACTCTCTCCTGTTTAGTGCTGGTTCAGCCATGGTCAACAACAGCATGCAGCATAACAATAGAAAAATGTGGACATTCGTGATGGGTCAAGAGCACTCATAAAGCATGTTGTTATTTTACACTAATTCCTGGTTTATCACAGGCAACATAACACTAAATGTTTAGATCACTTGTATATTTTTAAGCCCAGAAAGTGTAAGTTCATGTTATTGTTTCATCTTTGGTTGCAGTACACCATGCTGTCTGGCCAGGTGCCTTTTCAGTGTCAGGGGAAAAGCCTGACTCACACCAGTGCTGAGGAAATTATGAAGAAAATCAAACAAGGAGATTTCTCTTTTGAAGGCGAGGCTTGGAGAAATGTTTCCCAGCAAGCCAAAGACCTCATACAAGGTGAGTAGTAATGTGGTAGTGTAGCTTTAATTTTTCACAAGATAAGACATCAGATGTTGTGTAATGTTTAGAATACACTTTTTTGTATATAGGGAAGTGTATTATATTTAATACATTCAAAAAATGAGGATGTGGTTATTGTAATGTTGTAGTATGTGCAGTTCAGAGGTAACACTACCTGAAGAGGAAACCACTTCCTCTTTGTGTCTCACTTGTGGCTCACTCAGGTATTAAGAGCACTAAAGGTAATTATCTGCGTCTTGTCCCGGCAGAGCTGCTGACAGTGGACCCAAACAAGAGGATCAAGATGTGCGGCCTACGTTACAACGCCTGGCTCCAGGATGACAGCCAACTTTCCTCCAACCCACTCATGACCCCAGACATTCTTGGCTCGTCCACCGTCTCCGTCCACACTTACGTCAAAGCGACATTCAATGTGAGAAATGAACAGATTTGTCAGATGTAGGTCAGGATTTCCCAACCTTTAGGCATCCTGCTCTTAAGATTAAGGCTTAATTGAACAATTGGCTCTTAAAACTGCTGACTTACTGCTGCTTACTGGCTGGACTCGAGTCACTGTGCAGCTCAAACTGACTGACCCAAATATTAAAATAGCATGAGAGAACATTACCTGAAACGCCTCATGGAGTGATTTAATAGTTGATCAATTATGCGATTAACCAAAGATGATTCAGCAACTATTTACTATTTATTTAATCTTTTAATTATTGGATTTAAGAGATTTACTGCTCCTCTTTGTAGTATGTGATAGTAAATTTGTAATATGTTTTGGTTTTGGACTGTTAATTGGATAAAACGGGCTATTGAAGATAGGAACTAGATAGGCACTTTTGGAAACCGTAACAGGCTTTTTTTGTCATTTCAATTGAGAAAATAATAACAAGCATATTAGTTGCTGATAGAAATAATAATTTGTTGCAGCACTAGTCCAAATCTTTATTTTTTATAGGACAGCACTAAATTTATGGAGTTGTTAAAACTGCAGAAAAGACAAGAAAATGTAAAAATTCAGAGACATCTTAATAACTGACTCATCAGTCCTTCTCTTGTTGTTTTTCTTCTTTTCTTTATAGGCATTTAACAAATGTAAGCGGGAAGGTTTCCGTTTGCAGACCGTGGACAAGGCGCCGCTCGCCAAGAGGAGGAAGATGAAGAAGACAAGTACCAGCACAGAGACCCGCAGCAGTTCCAGTGAGAGCACCCATTCCTCGTCCTCCTCCTCCCAGTCTCAGGAGAAGACATTTCCAGAGGGTGACGCCAACCCGCAGCCCTCCAACAGCACGCCTCTCACCACCCCTGCCAACACACCCGTGGCGCTGGGAATGGACTCTGTGCACCAACAAGCGCCTCCGGCCTTTCACTTCTCAGAAGGACAGTGAGACAGCGAGGGGAAAAAGGGAGAGTCATGAACTGAAGGATGGCTCGGACCAGCGTGGAGACAGCTCTCTCCTTTCTCTCTGCTCCCCACTGGCAGCTTTCTGCCTCCGGTTCAGTCAATTGCATGGACGTCCGCACGTCTCCAAAACCAAGCATGCACCAGGAGCAGCAACCGTCACCTCAATATCAATCAATCAGTCATCACTAGCAATAGCCTATCCCTTTCTTTTTCTCTTGCTTTCACACACAGACTGTATCAATCAGGGACTGGACCAGGAAGAAGTCGTTGTCAGCGATGTCCAAAAATGAAAGGGCTGCCCTACTGCCCCAGGTCCAGACAGACAATGGAGAGACATCTTCAGTCTCATCGTAAAGTTACTGCTTACTCAGTCCGCTCCATTTACCTGTCTTTGTCCATGCCTCCAGAGGTTTTAAAGGGAAAACTCGTAGTGTTTACATCATGGATGCTTTGTATTTTTTTGTCAAAGGAGAGAGGAAATGCAACATGCTTCAGCATACCGTGGGTCCACTTCTCTTTTCTGGGAAGTCTCTTCAAGATGGAGCGGGGTATTTATATGTGAATTTTACAGACTGAAATTTATTTATGATAAGCTATATTGTTAACTTATTTATGGTTCAGATTGACCTGAGAAGAAATAATGGATACAGTGAGTCTTTAAAAAAAAAAAAGAAGATATTTTGTGTATGTGTCTGTTTCCCTTCAGCTCTTAAAAAAGGACTGTTTTCATATAATCAGATGGTTGTTAATCCCTTTTTGTAATCATCATAGATATCAATGCTTCAAGTAGGTCACCGTTGTTTAGACATTGTAAAATTACTTTAGGCAAAAAGAGATTAACATCATTAGCCACTGGTTAATTGTTGTGAATCAGTTTGTCATGTATGTGTAGCTTTCGTTGGACTTTTTGGAAATTTATGGAAGCAGTTTGAGTTTGAACTGCAGTTGTATCCAGTGGTCAAAAAAGTTAACTTCCTTGTTCATAAGGATTGAAGAAGGGGGGAAAAAAAAGTCTTTTTTTTTTATTTTTGTAGGGACAACCAAATATGTTCAGCCAAATCTGTGGTTTTATTTGTTTTATGGGGAGTTCTGCTGCCTGAGGGAATGTGGCCCAACAAGAAGAGCTATATTTCAAGTGATTTTTGCCTCTGATGTGGAGGGCATGACTATTGCAAGACTCAGTGTTGCTGATGTGCCACACGGTCTGATCCTTGAGTCAGTTTTCAGCCTAGCATTTGGATTTGCCTTGTGTAAGGATGCAAGTTTTAAGCAATTTCTTTAAGTGTTAGTCGACTGTGTAAACAATCAATTATCTGCTGATGATTAATGATTTAAGAAACACGCTGGACGTTTTTCCATTATAAAACCACTTTAAACGACGACATGATCTATGTTCCACACACAATCATTAGTAATTGGTTCAAAAACAGATAGACAGTTCTCCTACCACTGTCTATTCAATAGTTGGTTGGACATAATCCAATGCATTGTGTTGGATATATCTAATTTAAAGGTGCAGTATGTAGAATTTGGAGGCATCCAGTGAAATGGTCATGGCAGAAATGGAATATAATATTCATAAATGTATTTTAAATTTATGTGTAATAACATGAAAAAGCTTAAAAACAAATCCTTTATATCCACATAGGGAACAGGTCCTTTTCCATGGAGCCTGCTGTGTTTCTATGTTAGCAGAGGGGGAGTACTCTTAGATGCCATTAAATTCAGAACACTGCACTTTTATTTAACATTTACTCAAAATTGCTGCAGCCTTCAATAATAAATAACGTGTAATGTTATCATATAAATGTTAAACATCACAAGAAAGACTTTTGTTTGAATGGCTTAGTATAAAATAATCTCCATACTTGATTTACATGATAGATTGATGTGTGTGTGTTCACTGTGGCTAATGTTAGTCCAGCTGCTGGAAACAACTGCTCAGCACAAATACTGTCTCTCAGACTTCATTTACTACCACCGCTAAAATGCATTTATAGTCAAAGCAGGAAACATGTCGCTAATACAGCTCATCACTTCTGTCTTGATTTTGTTGGAAATGTGTGTTTAGAGTCCTGCTGTTTGACATTTAATGCTCAGCTTGTGTTAACTGAGCATCTTTTTGTTCTTTGGATTGCAGGGAGGTGTGTTTTGTTTTACAGTTTGTGCAGTCCTTATGGGTGGTTACTAAACACACCTGTCACCCAATCTTATTTTAAATTAAGAGGCTGCCTTATTTGTTTGTTTATATCATGTTCTCCATTTAAAAAAAAAAAAACCCAAAAAAAGTAAGAGGCTCCAGCTAGTGGCACAACTGCAAACTACAGCATATTTACACAGCATTTTACAGACAGTTACACTGAACGTCTCTTGCCTTCTGCATAATAGGTCAATATATTTTTAGTTGTTTAAATTATTACTGGCAATTAATAATCTTTAGTTACAGACATCCCTTGTGTGTTAACATACTTAATTGTCATATTATGACTACTACGACTAATTGGATTGAGCAGAATATCCCAAATGAAACACTTGAAGCACACATCAGCTTAGTGCATATCTGTCATGCTTGAGGTGAATGAATTCAGAAGTTTGAGGTTTGAATTTTTTGAGATTTAAGATGCCAAACAGGAACTTCAAGTGACTTCCTTTTCCAATAAAAAGATATATAATGATTACTTTTTTTAAAGTAATGTTTCATGTGCCAAAATGTTTTGTTTTGTTTTGTTTTTTTTTCAAACCAGGTAAAGGTCCGCTTTGAGCTATGATATGGGTGTGGTACAATCTGCAACAAAAAGGTTCAAATGTGATTAAAGGAATAGTTTATGGGAACCATGTTTATTAACTCGATGAGAGTTAGTAGAGAAGATTGACACCATTCTCATAAATGTCCAGCTATTGTAAAGGCATTGACACTTAGAAAAATCAGATTTGCTCACAAACTTGCCCTCGTATAAACTCTTACAAGTATACTTTCATCCAAACATCAAACTCCTGAGGACAGACCTCAAGCAAACACTCCTTTTTACTTTCTACACCATCCCTTGCTCCTTTACCATGTTGGACTGCATGACTGAAATAGTGATCTTTGCACTGTGCGATAGCTCTCACTTTGAGGCAAATATCAGATTAGTATTCTGTCCCCAGTGTATGATGTGAACTGAAACATCAACCTCTTCTTTTTCTTTGATTATGGGCTATTTTTTGTTGTTGTTGAGAGGTGGGGAAGGGGTACTTGATTTAATGTGAGATTGTTTACTTGCACATTTTAATATCCCCGGTTTGAGTCGGGACTTTTAAAAGTTTTACTGTCGGAGGTGTCATAGATGTAAACACCAAAACTCCTTTTACAATAGCTTGAATATCGTCATTTCCTGATGTTACAATACTGATGTTCGTCAGGGTAGATAGACAAGTAACGGCTCTGTTAAATGTATTTGTTTTTTTGCGAGTATGTGTTAAGTCTGTTTTCATGGTAATAGTTGAAATACTGTATTCTGTTGATATGTACAGGGGTATTTGTGATCAGTATGTGAAGCTGCCTAGAAACAGTTTTTTTTCTTCTCCTGATTAGGCAGGATACAAATTATTAGTTGGAGTATCGTGTGCATTCAAACACACTCCCTCATCTTTCTTCCATTTTAATGCACTCTGAATCTGAACCAAAGCATTAACTTCAAGGTAGCTGCTCTAAGCTGCATGAGATATTTCCTTTCATGCAAATATGCAAAGAAACGCTCCATATATCATCAGTCTCTGTTTGTTTTTGTCCAGCTGGTGAAATAATGTTTCCAGCATAGTAACAGCATAGTGTGTTACTACAGAGATTCTTTATATCCAATACATTATCATGCTTATAACTATGCATCTCTTTTTTGCTGTTATGTTGCTTTTACCACTTCAAAAAGGCCTCACCAAATGGTTCCAACCATAAAGCTTAAAAGGGCATAAGACGGTGTACATATACTGTACTTTTACTCCCATAGTATCAGCCACAATAGGACTAGCAAAGTAGGATCCATTGCCTGTATGAAAAGCTGGAATCCTTGGAGCTGAACACTACAAAGCTCTTGTCTAACTTAGTTCGCATGAGTTCCCCGTTGCTGCCTCATTAAGCCTCTTTTCTTTTGTTTGGGTGTATTAATAGCTCAAGTGGAGGAAGAGGAAGAGTGTCCTATATTGAGCTCTCCTTTGGGAGCCAGGCTCTATTAGCTGATGTGCTGCAGTGCTGTTTGTTCCAAAGAAAATACCGTACTTCACTCACTGCCTCTGTGGGACCCAGCTCACTTTCTTTGTAGGGAAAATAACAGCGTGTCACAGGAAAGGGTTGGTTTAGTACCAACATCTCTCGGGGCTAATTTCAAACTAGGTTTTCCCCCCTTTGATGAGCAGCTTGTTCAGTGTGCTACTATGAGGGAAAAGGAGAAGGAGGGAGGGAGGCCAGTTTTGNTCCTTTTTCTGCCGACAGTGCTTCCTCTTTTTTAAGTTAAGTTTGAAAGTGCCCCACCTGATGAGTGAAACCTTTGTACTTTTTTGCAGCATTAATTAGAGGGCTGGTAGAGTGAACTGTTTTGTATGAATCTTAATTGCTCTTGTAAATTGTAGAAGCAAGACATCAGACGGATGTTCCTGCATGCTTGTGTCATGTATCTGCATAAGAGACAGATGTGGGTGCCAAAGTTCAGAGTGACATCAGACTCTTGCATGAAAGCATGAAAACACTACGTTGTCCATGAAATTGGTGATTTTTGACAGATGCTGAGGCTTGTGGTTTTTCTTTTTGGTCAGCAGTGATGGACATGGATCTGTCCGTGGTGCTGAAGTGGCCAAACATCTGGTGGCTTTTTCTTCAGTGACCATGAGATGATTAACTCGACATGAAAGAAGCACAAACACGTTTTGTGACACAAGATGATGCCTATTTTTTGTTGTTTTATAATCTTTGCTATTTTGTCATGAAATGCTGGAGAGTTTGACCCCTTCAGGCCTCTGAAATGATTCAAACAGACCCTTAGTTAACAGGTACTATATTTAACCTGTTCATTGGAAGGGCACCCAAACCAAAAAGATAATAAACAACCACTTGAAAGGGTCATTTCACCCAAATCACAAGACTTCTTTGTTTTGTAGAGATTCAGTCCAATCAGAACTGTTCATAATGAGTCAGGTGTGTTTACATTTGCACCAGTATCCTGGTCAGGTTTATATAGGATATACATAAGAGTATATAGAAACTAAAATCATGTGACATGTAGACACCTTATTCGGGTTTGTCAGCATTTACTGCTGGTAGAAAAGTAAGAGCCTGGAATATCAAGGAATCAAGACACAATGGGACACAGATGATCAGAGAGCTTGATGCTGTTATAATTATGTAAACAGTGATATAAATAACTAGGTTTTTGGTGTTTTGTGTAAACACAGATATTCAAAATTTGAGAAAAAAACAAACA
>JANJYP010051767.1:0-22167 GCA_024605115.1 Rastrelliger brachysoma
GCACGCACACGAATGAGCATTTCAAACAACTGATCCACACATACGTACACACACACATGCACAGACACTCACACAGGATGTATTGTATAAAGTGAGCAGATTTAAAATAGAGCCGTCGTTACAGGTGTACTCATATGTTTCCCTCCTGGGTGGAGCCGACCTTTCATGTGCCTCCTCCTCTAAAACTCTCACACAGGGATCTGACCCGTTTTCTCAGTCTACAGAGAAACCTCCAGCGCCCTGTTAAGATGCTTGTGTTTACATGCAAACTGAAAATGTGACCGTTATGCCACTGCATGAAATAAAGACACCAGTAGGTTAGAATACGTTTACATGCTCCTGCAGAGAGAGGAACGCTGCTTGTTGTAAGTTGTTTTAAATGTTAATAACTTAGAGTTAATAACTTAAGTTCTACACTTCCTTTTAAATGATTGAAGTAAGTACAGAGGTAATACAGTGCGATAAGTGGAGGTGAAGCTGTTGGCATGATACAGATAGATCAGGTTATTCCCAGTGTTACTGCCTGTTGTTGTGTATCATGTATGAGGCTCCACATGTTGCACATTCAACATTAAACAGCTACTCACCACTGCTGTCTCTCTGGCTTCTCTTGTTTCTTACTCTCATACACCACCGTCAGTCCCCAACTACAAAAAAAGAGAAAGACAGAATGAAAATAAAGAAACGTTTCAACAGAGAGAGATGTTTTGTCAGTGCGCCAGTGATGGTGATTTTTGAGCTCAGGTTGCCCCCTACTGGTCTCTCTGAAGTCCTCTAGGAGCTGGTGCAGGAAGTTTGAAAATGAATAATTTATGTTTAAATTCTTTTACATTATTATGCTTGACAGCAGGTGAAGTAACAGAGTGGTTCTCAACTTGTGAAAAATGGCTAGTCCCATGACTAAAAGGCTTGAGAGGCAGAATTACAATGAGAAACACTGGGTTTTGGTTACTGCTGTCTTAATTTTAGCTCCCACTGGTGGTGTAGTGGTGCAGAGGTTTTGTACTTGAAACTGCAGGTTTGAACAAGTTAAATTTAGGAGAAAAATAAATCACAGTCCCAGAATTCCAATCAAAGTAACAACATATTTGGTCTTGATTGTGACACCAGTGCTTTCATAATAAATGTGTCTAATTTGAGGGTGTTCTTGCAGATAATGCACTGTGATTTAAAATGATTGGTACTGCTTTTAACCATCCACTGAATTCTGATTATTCAAACCAACACTACCTGGATCCATCAGAAAAAACTACAACACACAGAACTAACTATAAATCCCACTAATGCATTAGCAGTAAATGAACATACATATTTAACCCTTAACTAAATGTAGACTTTTAAGGCAAAGCAAGGCATTTATTTAAAACCTTCACTACCCAGTAAAGAAAGTGATATATATGGTCTATAGTTTGAGGGTCTTTGGTTATGTTGTTGTTATGGCTATATTGTATGTGCTCACCATGTTGGAGGACGGAGTTTCTTCTTGACACCCAAGTATACCTTCAGATTTTTCGCTTGCCAGTCTCGTTCGGGACGGTTACTCTGACAGAAGGACGACAGAGGAACACAGTGAATGAGTCTGTGAAGGACTGACGGCAGACAAACAGCTGTAATGTATAATGGTAAACCTTACTCTGACTTCCTTGTACATTCTCAAAGAGCTGGAGTTGAGGATGAAATATCGGTCATGGAAACTGCCGGTGGACAACCCCAATCCCAGGATGCTTCGCTCCTCTCTGAATTTCATCATGCCGTGTTTGGATGGGTCCACTTTACTGGCTGGAGGGTAGGATACGGATTTAATGAGGATGCAAATATAGAGAGGCACAGCAACAAACATTTTAGCAATTCATTTGTGTATTTACCTAGGTAGACCATCACTGCCTCCATGGCCACGTGTTTCTTGATGAGCAGATGGGAGTCCATGCCAATGGCGTGAAGGATGGGTAAAACTCGCTCCTGATAGTGCAGCGGACGCTCTGAGACAGGACACCACATTAAAACAGGATGTTAAGTCATTCTTAATATCAGAACATGAGATTTTACAAGTGTCACTCTAAACAACGCTCTTTACAACATGACATGAAGTAACTACTGGAGCCAAAATTATTATGTGGTAATTTGATGAATTACGTAAAATTCTATGATATTATTGCTAATGAAGCCTCATATTAGTTCATACAGGACACGGAAGTCACAGGCCTACACTACAACTCAGCAGAATGATCAGCATACCTTATCAGTCACACAACAGTGATCATACTACACCAACATTCATACCTCCACCACCCCAGCCTCCATCTTTCTGGTTCAGGGTTCATCATGGCTTTAGAGTCATGGGCTAATCCAGGGAGCATCATAGAATGGAGACTTCAACGTCAAGTAAAACTGTATTTCCATTTGTGGTTTTATTTTATTTTATGTTTTATTTTAAATGGATTCCCAGGCACTCATTGTATTCTGTTAAATCATGTTGTGATGTGTAGGCACTTTGTCAGCTGACTGTCAGAGGTGTATCAGCTGGTATGTATATATAGGTGAGGAGTGGCATGTGACTGTTGCTTATTTTAGTTTTGTGGGCATAGGTTTTTTTGGGGTTTTTTGCCTCTGAATTTAACATGTCTGCTCCTGGTACTGGTAAGAACATTATTTTTTTGTCAAGACGGAGAAAAAGTGTGACAGAAGTTTCCTAATGTAAAAGAAGAATAAATACAACAAAAATGGAGCAGTGGACTAGTTATTATTTAAGCATGTCAAAATAAAAACAGGAGCTAAAAGGAGTAAAAGAAACAAGCATGTAGATTTGTCTCACAATAACCCCACCATATATCCTTCAACTGTCATTTCACATCTTCACACCAGACATAAAAAATTATTTTTGTTCCTGCCCTCACGCTTTAAAATGTACTTCCCTTTTTCAGTATCATTCCTCAAACAATGGCTGGTATTCTGTTTTAACGATGGGAAAGCTGCCCATCAGTTGAGTGTTACTGGCATTTGATAAGCCACCTACTTGCTTCCCTGTGGGGAACTAGATGGCACACATACCAGGCACAAAACAAAACCACAAGGCACAGTCGCACCAGCTGAAAATGATCTGTTAGCCTCTGGCGTTTGTGTCATTTTGAGTAGGTCAGACTGCAGGTTGAGCGAGACATAATCTTTGCATCGTTGCTTCTAATTTTACACAGCTTGTATTCAGTCATATAAACCTACGCTGTCTTGAAGCTAATCTGTACTTAGGAGAAGACAGGATGAAAGAATATAATAAAGACAGAATAATGAAATGTATTTATGGCTGCATGTGTCTCACCCATTTCCTCCTTGTCGCTGACCTCCCAGCAGCTCCAGTAGTCTTTGTCTCTGACTGGGATGTTGCGTCGGTCCAAAACCTCACATGTCAACTCTGCTGCCGTCATAGAACCAGGGATCTGAGGACACGTGACAGTTTTACAATTTTCAGCTTGGCATGGGAGAAGAGCTCGGAGCCAGAAATGTCAAATATAAATTAATATTGTGTCATTTAGTCCAGGTCACCTTGACGTGTTGCTCTGCTGTTTCCTTCTTTTCCTCCAGGTACACCGTACAGATGAAATGACCTCCTGGTTCAGTACTCTGAAATGTACACACACACACACACACACACACACATAGGAAAAAGATCAGACAAATACAAAAGCATGAGAGTAACAGCTGAAGGCATACATACAGATAAGCAAAAGCTGTGGTTAACACTTTACCGCTCACTGAAACAATGATGCACATCATGTGTGGTATGAAGAGTATTAGCAAATTAAAAACTCTTAAACTTCTTAAAACTCACAGGAAACTTTGTGTTGAGTTTCTCTCGCACTTGGATGATAACAGTGATCTCGTCTAGCTGCTTCTTCAGCTGCTGCTCATCCACCTGCAGAAGAAGTACACAAACACTCCTGAACCCACCCACGGCAACAACAAATCAAACATCAGCTTACATCTTACTTTAATTATAGCCTCATCAATCTTGAGATCTTAAGCGGAAATCTCAACTATGACTCTTCTGTTGCTGCAAAACCAACATCACGCATTTCATTTCAATACCGTTGGCATAGCGCCACATTTTAATTTCATAAACAGAAACAAATGTGGTTGAGATAAGGCTTACTGTAACTGGGTGTTTATCTTTCATGAGAACTACATTTTAACAATGTCTTACAGGATTTCGTACTAAACTCTTGATATCAGCCCCATCATTATACATATCCCCCTCTGTCTCTCCCAAGATTTCCTAATCCTTTCCCATCCCTTTCCCTAAGGAATTTGCAAGGAACAACCAAACAAAAAAATAACAGTAAGAATATAATCTGATTAATGTGCAATTCAAAAATGACTCACTATCATATATCATTATCTAATTAGGGCTTGAGCACTAACAGAAGTCTTCTTTTTCTTGTGAGTCTGTCAAAACAAACCTAAATGTTCCTGAAAAATTTAGCTCCCTGCTCCACACTGACATAGATGCCTGAAATTTGGTACACATATGTATCATGACCAGATGCACAAAAAAGTATCTTGCTACATCTGCTACAGTACAGTATGACAGTCAAGTACATTTTATTCTGCCGTATTTTGTTATTTCTTTTTAATCACTACTTATCTTTTATACTCTATCTTGTTATTTTATATTCATGTATTATTTTATATTATTTTATCTAATCATATTGTTCAGTATGCATTAGTCATCAAGTATATTTTGACTTTATTTCCTATGTTGTTCTTGTTTATCAATCAAACTGTGAAGCACTATGAGTTGCATTTGATTTCTTTGGAAGGTGTTATATATAAAGAAAATTTGACTGATTGATAGCTGGTCAATCATTTTCCAGGTTTTCCAGGATGTGTGGCCCCTCTAACAGTAAGCAGTTAGTCTGACCTCAAAGATGTGTATGTAGTGCTGTATGAGGTCCTCTACGGCGCGGCCGGCAGTGTAGTCCTTCCCATCGGTCTGGAACAGCGTTGGACCGAACACTATGGCGAGGTTATGGAGATTCATCTGGTTCAGCTCAGAAAAACGCTGCACACTGAAACACAACAAGGAAAAACATAAGACATAAAAAGACATACAAGAGTATGTAAATGTATGCCTGTGTGTGTGTGTGTGTGTGTGTGTGTGTGTGTGTGTGTGTGTGTGTGTGTGTGTGTGTGTGTTTCTCACCAGTAGAGGTGGTTGATAAGTGCTTGTAGTGTAGCCTTGTTGACATGAGGCAGTTTTTTTAGCAGCGCTTGGTACTGGGAGATTTTCATACTTTCATCCTGAACGGCTGGAGGACAGGGCAGAGAGAGAATATGAATAATAATAATAATAATGACAATAATGTGTTTTATTTAAAGGCGCCTTTCAAAGTCACCTTACAAGACACACATAAAACAACAACAGTACATCAAGCAATATATATCCAGTATATCCAGGAAATAGTAATTGTCATGAGATAGGATGAGAAAGGAAAAGACACACAGAAAGCAAATAAATAAGTGAGAATCAAAGCTCCAGTTAAAAGTGTCAAGCCCCTGAAGATTCATCTCAGTGCAAACACGCTCATTTGTTCAAGCATTCCACAGTCTTAATTGCCCTTAAAGGTTTGAGACCAACTCTCAACGGCAAATATGCCCAATCCTCATTAAATTACAAGAAAATTATTTACATGGGTAGACACAACTATGAGTGAGAGCAATGCTATAATGATCATATATAATTATTTGTCTCTCTCTTAATTAGAATGCAAACAGAAAATGTGTATGTAGTATTAAAAAAACAGAAGGACAAAAAGAAAATAGAAAAGAAAACATCTTCTTTAGGCTAAACTGGCAAATATTTAGTGTAACCTCTCCTTATAGGTATAGATATAAGAGGGCTTTATTGGTTCCACCACTCTACAACTCTCACTTTGCTTTTTTTTTTTTCTCCTACCAGTAGTACTGAGCCAAGATCCTCCATCCTCAGCTGTGAACAGTCCTTCCTCCAGCTCTCTGAAGAAGCGTTTAAGTGTGTTGGAGACGTCGTCCACCTGGTGCTCTCCTTCCCTCAGACGGAGGCTGCGAGCGTCACGACGGAATCGGTCGCACAGCGCTGCCACACGGGAGTTCACACCACTCTTGCGATAGATCCCCTCAGATGTCAAGCCTGGACAAACACAGAGACACAAGATTATGTTAAACAATCAGAAATCATGCATGTTGGGTCTTTTTTAAATTTAATTAAATGAAAGAGAACAGACTAGACCTGCTCTATGTGTAAACAGCCTTGAGATGACTTTTGTTGTGCTGTATAAATAAAGATTAAGATTGAGATATGTGTGGTAAGGCTTCAAAAGGGACGAACTGTAACACCATTCTTGAGTAAGAAGTCACATCTTTACTTTGACGTAAGGATCATGTGGTCCTTTATAAATAATAACTTTGTTCTTACAGAGTACAGAGTTAATATGGGTCACTGCTTCGACAACACTCCTCTCTATTGTCTGAAACCTTTAAGCATACAGGTGAGTTATTTCAAAGAGTTATTGTTATTATATTATTATTCATTGGCAGTCAAATGAGTGCTGGAGGCTAAATATTGTGAAACGGCAAAAGATCTGCTCTGGCATCAGTGAGTGGTAGTGATAAATGTCACATGCAACATTTCAACCCACAGAGGGCAGTGTAGAGCAGTTGCAGTTTGGCAGTGTGTGTGTATTATTGTGTGTTAAATTACTTTTGCGTATTGCGATAAACATATAAAACATTGTTGCATAAAATTGAAACTTTATAGGATTCAGTATGATCCGCTAAAATTCTCGTCATTTGATGAAAAAAAAATATCTGAAATTGCTTCAGTTATTTTTTAAGTGCTTGTTTTAACCATAAGTCTAACTACAAATAGACACTGTTAACAAAGTAGTTTCAGTGTAGTTACTTTGAGACAGAGGTGTCACACATGTGGCTGTATTTTGCAAAGTATGAAAATTGCAGTAAAGTGCTACTTGAAATACAAGAATACAATACATATATTTTATGGTCATGTTTAAACCATTCATATGTTGAATACTGTATAACATGTTGTCAATCAGCAGCTTCTGTGAAAAAAAAAAATCTTAAAAATCTACGGTATAACATTGCCAATATTGTTATTTTTTTTACAGTATTTTTTTACAGAAAAATCCTGCACTACATTGCAACATAAAAGATGTTTGTGTCAGATGTGTCATGATAAATGGAGTTGAGAAAAAGGACAGTTTTTCCCGTGGTTTCTCAAAAAAAGCCGTCAAGAGAAATTTGAAAAGTAGAGTATATCAGCATAAAAGCTTCACATACACACACACACACACAAATATATGGAAACACAAGTGCATACAGTAAATGCAGTAGTAGAAAAGAGGATAAAGGTCAAACGCAGAGAAAAGTGGTTCACATAAAAGAAAAAAGCGGTTGAAGGTGGGAGGAGGTCAAGGAATGAAGAGTATGAGATAAAAAGGAGAGACTACAAAAGAGAGCGAAAGAAAAGAAGCAGGAGGGAAGAGAAGGAGGGGGAGAAATGAAGGTGGAACAGAGTTGTTTTGTTGTCTTGTGGTCCGTTGGTCTCTCCCAGTGCCAGACCTCCTGCTATTATAGTCACATGAGGACACGGACACACACACACACACACACACACACACACACGCAAGTCCGTGCACCCAGCAATGATGAGAAAGATGGAAATCATATACAACGATGTGGGGAGTGTAAAAGTGCTCATGTGTGATGGGACGTGTATAACACAAGTTTGCATTTTTCAAACAAGCTCTTGTTATTCAAGTGTATAAATGTGTGAGGGCCTGTGTATAATCCCTTACAGTGACTCTTCAAATGTTTTTTCAGTTGTGTCACTGTCTGCGTTTCTCTCACCGCATTGTGTGATGTAGCCAATGCAGCTGTGCACTATGATCGGTATGTCTGTCTCTGTGAGCTGCTGCTGGCTCAGTGTGTCTCCTCCACTCCCCGCTGCCGCCTGGATAGCTGCGCTCCAGCCAGCGAAATCTAGCTTCCTCTCTCCCTCAATGTACAGAGTCCTTGGAAAGAAGAGCGGGGCGGGGGGGACACAATAAACAGTTAACAAGGGAGAAAAGAGAAAGTTGTGGAGCATGAGAGAAAAAATAATAGGAATAGAAATGTTTCAAAATAAGGATTGTATTTAAAAAAGCAAAGATTATAACACTGTTTAAAGTGAGTTGAGTTTTTAGTTCTCCCATCTCACCTGCCTTTCTCCACCAGAACCAGCACCTCATTGTCTTGTTGGATTGCTGTGGAACACAAAACATAAGGGATCATATTATTCCAGAGTGAGCTGTTGTTTTGTTTCATATGTAACAAAAACTCTACATTCTTGTCTGCGTCTCACTCACAGAGTTCGTTCAGTTTGCGGAGGTGTATCTCCTCTCCCTGGCTGTTCTCCAGGTAGGCGTGAAGCGTGGAGCCCACTAGAGCGAACCAGCCGACCTTGGACGTTTGCAGGTTCAAGCCGTCTTTACACTTGAGCCGCCCGATCCGCTCAAAGCTCAACCTCAGTAACGGCTCTGCGCTGGCTGGGATAAGGCTCTGCCAAAATAAAACAGGGTTGCTTGCAGCTTTGTAATAATTTTCACATAAATCACTGATTCATTTCTCCTTTTGTTGATGCCTCTTGAAGTAGTTTTTGTGCATTACCGAAACTCCCAGCTAAAGCCAAGACTAATTATTAACCAATTAGAAAACGGGTGAATGCTTTTGCAGTAAAGCAGTACGGAGAATTCACATTTTAAGTGCTTCTAAACCAACAAACCTAGTTGTGTTTACCTAGTTATTTTTGTAGATGCATCAATTTGATGATGCACCACAAACTGGCTTGCAGCAGCACAGAGCAGAGTGTCAAGGTAAAGTGTTAATTTCACACCATCATGCAGCTCATAATTGTCTCATCTTGTAAATGGTGCAGCAGTGAAGGAAAATAAATGATACAGGAAATAAGTCAGCATTAGCCAGCCCTCTTCTGGACACCAGGCAACCATTAATGCATCAGCAAAAACCCATCTGTGTGTTCTTCAAAATGAGGAACACATATTTCGTCTTCTTTTACAGTACAGTGCAAAAGTCTTAGGCCATTAGATGTGTTGTTTTAGCAATGCAATGAAGACAATATACTGTATAATTGCCAGTCTCTTAATAATATTTAATAATTAATGTTAAATCAAGTGTACTTCCTGTATTTTCTGTTTGCATGATGGTGGTGGATTAAGACTTGTGTAGTACTCTACATACAAAACAGAATATGTTTTCCTTCTTTTTCTGCATGAAGATGTCATGTTTAATTAACCACAACATGCATTAAATTGGTGGTTACCTTGGCAATGGATTTGACCCATTCCTTGTGGCTTTGTGGGTCATCAGTGCCAAACAGATAAAGACGCTCTGACTCCGAGTAGAGTTCAAAGGTATAGGAATACCTGAGGGTAAAAACAGAAGGAAGAGGGAGAGAAATGTTTGGTTTGTGCATACTTTTTTGGACCCCAGGAAGACTAGCTCGTCCCATTTTGGCGACAGCTAATGGGGATCCTTTCAAATATTTCACTAGATAGAAAACTCTTGACTAGTAACATGAAGTTTTATCTTTGAGTGTATGTGTGTACCCATGTTTCTCAGCTGCGTCAACAGTCAAACAGACAATCTCCGAAGCCTTTAGAGCACCATTTGGGTTTGAGTTCTTGTCACTCTCGTAGTAGCTGAACATGCCATCATTCAATGTGCACCAGCGACGACTGAACTCTACACGGAGGAGCAAATAAATATTCAGCAAGCATAAAAAAAAAACAACAACCCCCAAATGGTATTGACGCTGTATTTACTTGCATACCCTCTTTGGTCTTGCGCTCTGTGATCGCACGAGCCATGGATCCAGTCTTGAACAGGAAGCCATTGTGAGACACAGAAGGCGGTGGTGAGTAAGGTGTCATTTCCATGTTCTCAGGTTCTAACCGTGGCAACTCTGTAGAGAAAAAAACCAAAACAAAACCCAAAACAAACAAATCATCATTCTCGGAATTATGAGAAATGCTGATTAAGTGAGAACAAGAAATGATTACCACACAAAATACTCAGAAGACAGAATAGCAGTACTGCGCAAATGTCTTAAGCCATTAGATGTACTGTTTTATCAATAATATAATGAGCATATATAATTATTTATCAGTCTCTTAATTAGAACACAACCAGAAAATACAGAAAATGTGTATGTAGCGTTAAAAAAACAGATGGAAAAAAAATTGAAAAGAAAAAATGAAATCTTAATTATTAATAATTATTAATAATTAATGTTACATTTTGTGTACTTATTCCTCTATTTTCTGTTTGTATGATGGCAGTGGCTTAAGACTTTTGCACAATACTGTTTTTGTTTGGATTTTATGATATGTCCATGGCAACAATGATATGATAGTGATATTTTAATAAGGATTAAAGGAATATGCATTGTGTTGTTCCACACAATCACTTAAAGTATTGTGAAACATTGTTTCAGAAACAAACATCATACTGTAGGCACAATGAATATTACAAAGCATAGTATAAAATATATGTCATTTTCAAGTTATTATATACAATAATATGTAGACTGGGAATGAACAACTGCTATCCTAATTGTACAATATAATCATCATATGACACTTTTTCATTTAGGAGAGAATTTCTTGAAATATGTGTAGACAATGTTATGAGAACTAGCCACACAATCCAGATAAACAAACATATCCATCATGCATCCTTGATTGACAATTTCATAAAAACACAGTTGAACCCTAATAAAAGTGTCATTAAAAAATGAGACTTGCTGTTTTACTTTACCTGTGTTGAGATTGTGGCTCAGTAGCTCAGCCTGTAAGGGTTGTGAGTGCGTATTGGCCAGGGAGAGAGGGGAGGGGCAACTGGCCATACCAGTCGAACAGTTTACATCTGCGCCACAGAAAATCAGGCTTAATGTCTCCAGCACATCGCTGCACTGGACGTTTATACACAACGCCTACAGAGAGGGGGAGAAAAGAAAGAGAGACAATTATAATACGAAGAACACACATGTGAACGCTGCAGTGGAAAAGTAACAGGATGAGAATTACATGTTGTGTGTTTGGATAAGAAATGATGGCCTTGAGCCTTGAAAGCTGCAATCAGACTTAAAGTCAAATACTTCCAAATACTATCTGTCAACGTACCATTTGCCTGCAGTGAATATACACATGCATGAATTACAACAAGTTAAAAGCAAAATAAACACAGCGTGTGCAAGTCTAATTGCTCGTTTTATCTTTTGGTGAAACAAATACACAATAGGAGTACAGTTTGGATAATATCCAGGGTTCCCACACATTTTACCAATGAATTTTCACAACTTTTCCAACATTTTTTACCCAGTTTTCAAAGTTATTCAACAAAGGCAGACCCACATAGCAACTATAGGGCACAGTATGGGATTTTTACTTGCCCCATGATCCCAAATCTGGGGATGTCATTTTGTGTATCCTGGTGTTCTGACACTTTGGTCTGACTATAATGTGAGAAAAATGATGGGTACAGTTTGTAATTACATCCACAGCTGTAAAGGTTGGGAAAGAAGGAAGGGTAAATTTTGCAGTTTCAGCCTTGTCAGGACCTTATTTCTGATGAACACCTGTATTTGAGTTAACCCATAATGTATGAGGTCTTGTGTACATGGCTTTTGTATGTTGAAAATTTCAAATAAAAATTATATCCAGAGGAAAAGTTTGGCCCCAGATCACATATTAGAAGAAATTAAGAGGCTAAAAGTATACAAATTGCATTGGATTCAATTAATAATTAAAGTAATAAACAGATGACATAGCCATTCATATTTTTTTTTCTAATTTCATAACTTTTCCAGGATTATGATGACCGTGGGAACCCTGAATATCAAACTCTGGTGTGATGTAGAAAAGGAAGCTGGTCGAATGCTAGCGTGAAAGTGAGACATTGAAAGACAATCACACTTAGTCAAATACTTTCAAATGCTATCGGTCAATGCACCATTTGCCTGCAGTGAATATACACATAGATGAACTACAACAAGTTAAGAAGCAAATAATCACAGCATGTTCAAGTCAGATCACTGGTTTTTGTGACTGAAAACCAACAAAGTCTGAACTGGCCAAATACAGTCAACCACTACTATAGTACGATAAGATAAATGCACAATAGGAAGACAATTTGGATAACATCAAACTCTGGTCTGGGGTAGAGAAGGAAGCTGGGAGTGGGGGCGGCAGAAGGCAGGAAGAGAGAGCACGTGCGGTGACAGCAAGACAAAGAAAGAAAGAGATTTTAAAAAAGTACAGGAAATAATAATATTCTGATAGTAAATGGCTGACTCTTCTACTACGACTGTGCAGCTGCTGACCTGGATTTTATCGTGTCATGTGACTCTCTGACAGCTTTTTGTTTCGAAGGAAACAGCTGAGGTTAAACTCAAGCTGTACAACCCGAATACACACAGCTGTGAGGGTGTGTGTGTGTGTGTGTGTGTGTGTGTGTGTGTGTGTGTGGGGAGGCAGGCTTCGAAACCTGCAGCGGGATCTCTCCTGAACCCCCACCACAAACAGCACAATGAGCTTTTTTGATTGGCCTTTACTTTGGCCAGTACTTGTCAACAAACTTTTGTCCTTTACAAGCAACAAGTAATGCAGCGTAAAATTGAAAATTCAATATTTTTGTTATCAAAAAATAATTATTATGGGGGATTTATAGGGCCAGTGGAGGTTATTGTTATTATGATAAAACCACTAACATAGTCTTGTGCCAATTGCTGAGCACTTTAAATCCACTGCATGTATATTTAATAACAAGGCAACCTGGAGTCATTTTATAGTGATTAGCTTATAAATCCAGGTGAACCTTTGCTTCATTTTAGAGGGTTACTGGTGAAATAAAACACTCACCTCATAGAAAACTATTGGGTCAGAGAAACTTATCAGCCCGTCACGTTATATCAAATATAAAAAGTAAAACTATTTTCTATAACTATCACTGGGGGGATACAATTACAGGATTTACATTACATCCATGTGGAATTACAATGTCTGTGTGAAAAAAAACAAAAGAACAAAAATTAAGATGGAAATGCCCACAGATGTAGTAAAATGGTGGGAAAAACCAGAAAAACCAAATCTTCAAAAGTTCAAAACAAACAGATACATACGTCAAAGAAGAAAATCCTCCCACACCCTGAACACCAAAACCACTGCTTTAGTTCAAGACAAGCGGATCACCATCATTGCAAATAATCCAGTTTTAACCAGATGATGATGAACTAATACAACATTTCTGCACCTGACAACAATCCTCGGTGTTGACTTTTAGACTGTAGCTGTAGCTCTTACTTTCAAAAAACAGGTGAAAAAGGAACTTGAGCTTGATAAAAAACAAACAAAAAAAAAACTCATCGCACATCATTGCTGGTAAGTTGGCAAGTTACGCCCTGCATGAGAGGGTGAGAAAAACATGATGGGGATGCAAACCAAAAAAAAAAAAAAGTAAAAATCTCCAACCTGGAGCTTTCCAATGGACTGAAAGTTTATTTTATAATGTCCACGATTTTAATGGAGAGGTAACTTAACACTTTGCACAATAGTGTGTCCCTTGATAAGTTCATTGGTCTTGAAACTGTTCTGTGGTGTCAATGAAAGGGGAAGTGTCCTAATGGCAGTGAATGTCTGGTTCTGAAAAACTGTGCTGTACAGATAGATAGACATCTTCTGTTTTCATTTTTATAGCTGCAGCAATGTAAGTGTGAAGAACAAAACGCCCCAGAAAACCACTCGAGAACTTCGGGCTTCAACACTCTGCTTAGGAAAACTATTGAAAAGTTACTGAAGGGTGTACACACTTGTGGACACTGTAGATTAAATTGGGCTCTTTCCAGTCTGCTTACAGGTCGGGTAGAGGTGTGAAAGCTGTGACAAGGACGCATGGTTTTTAACCCTTAAATGGGAAACATGCACCACCAGATACATCCACACATATACACTGATGTATACCTTAATGGGCGCAATGTATATAATGGTGGAGATAGTGCTTTTCAACTTATTTGTTGATTAAACTAGAAACATCAAAATAAATAAAATGAATCATTTTCACATCTTACTTTCCACTCCTGCCTGATTAAGGGAAAAACATATTAAGGGGACCAAGTTCTTTATTTGTGTACTGTTTATTGTCTTTTAACTGCATCCAGCCCTGACTTTTTTTTTTTTTTTTTTTAAAACAGGGAGGTTGCAACAGCTGTCCTTTTCACCACAGCGCTGCATCCTCTCCCCTCTTCTATTTATTTTATATACAAACGGCAAAGCCATCGTGACGGGTGCCACATTATCAAATTAGTGGAATGATCCTGTTATTGTGTCCTCCCTCATCCCTTTATAAATGTTTACATGTCAAAAACAATAAGAGATGAGGATTGATTTTCAGAAGTAATCTCACTGTCGACTCCACTGTGGTGATGAACAATTGGGCTGTTGAACCAGTGCAGTGGTGCACATAACTCAGTGCTGTGATTGACAACAAACTGAGCTTTGAGCCTCATGCTAATGCTGTGTATAAAAAAACGTCAGTGAAATGAAAATGCCTTATTCTTGTTTTATTGAATCACTTCTCAACTTTTTATTTCATCTGATTGCAAAGGTCATTTTCTGTAGAAAAAAAAAATCACCTGCAGTGTTTTTTGGAAGTTTGCAGCAAGATTAACTGACCTGCATGACCTGTATGAGGTCAGGTCTTTGAAGAAAGCCCAATTAATCATGGCTGATCCTAGCCATCCCTTGTGGTGTGAATTTATGTTGCCATGATACAAACCAACCAGGTTCAAAAGGTTATTCCTGCTGCTCTCAGGCTTGTAAATGACACTCATCTGTTGTTGTGCATAATGTTAGTATTATAATTATTTTATGATATATTCTTACTACTATTGTTCTTGTTGCTTTTGTACTTTGTACTTATTGTTTATTGTTCTTTATTACATTTTACTGATGCTCTTCTATTTTTGCACTCCACTTTGCTGCTGCAGCAATGCAAATTTCCCTATTGTGGTGGCAAATAAAGGAGTATCTTATACTGTCTTATGCATTACTGCTGTCTATGAATCAAAAGGATAATAAAGATACCTTGAACCTCAACAGATACTTCAGTAAGTGTGACTGAGAGATTAATACTGTAAACCTAGTTTTAAAGAAAGAGGAAGGAGGGGGGAGTCAGAATAGGAATGATGCTGCGAAAAGGAGGATGCAGTGTTTTTTCAGCTGGCGAACTAAAGTCAGACTCGTGCAAACACAGACACACACACACACACACACACCACAAGTCTGCTTTCTGTTAAAACCAATAAGCTCTTTTGTATGTGATTGACAAATTCCACAGTGCTCTGTCACATACAGAAAAAAAACCTCTCCTCTATTTAAGCACCACTGAGCCTTTACACTAACACATAAACAATTTAACAGACTTAAAATTGCACAAGACACCCATGCACAGGCACACATGTGCACACACACAGATTAAAATTGCACAAGACGCCCACATGTACCCAAGAGACACAGAGAAACTGCATCCCTCTCCTCCGACTCATAAATGTTTTTTTTTTTTGGGAGGCATGTGGAGGGGAGCATCTTCTCATAAACATACATGCTGATAAAAAAGTCTGGCCGGGTATTTTTGAGGCTGGACCGCCATAGTTGTTGGCAGCTGGTCTTTGTTTACGAATGGAGCGAATGATAAAAGTGCTGTTTTGGGAAACTCCTGGCTACAAAAATACAAAAAAAAAAAAAAAAAAAAAAAAAAATAAAGATAGAAGGCGTCCTGCTGAGAAGGCCAAATTTCTGCTGGCTTCAACCTCTGTAAATGTTTCTTTGTGTCTCGACACATCTAATCAGACTGCACTGTAGCAGGAAAGAAATGTATCAACCTCTGTTCCAACATATTAAAAACTGCATTTTTCCAGTTTTTAATATGCTGAAACAGAGGTTGACACAGTGAACGAGGAACAAGGGTGAGAAGAGTAACAGTAAAAAAAAAAAGAAGAAGAAGAAGCTGATAGCGTTTGAAAGATTTAATCCCACAATCTGAAAGAGTGGGAGTGTGTTTGTTTGGAAAACCTGAGCTAGACAAGATTGTTGATACCTGGAGTGTGACTGACTGACATTTTTATCTTTATCTTTTCCTATTCAGATTTTGCCTTGAACTTTATCTTTTCCCTGTTGCTGAAGTCTATGGTCTATGTTTCTTTTTCCTTTCTTTGCTTCTGTTTGACTGAAAAACAAAAAAACCTATTTCCTCCAATGAGAATTCACATTTGACACATAAAAACACAGACTTAACCTGGCTTTATCGCCCTTTTTTAAGCTGTAATGACTCAATCCACCAACCAGAAAAGGCTTTAGATTAGCCTGTGCTGGCCATGAATTAGTCACCTACAAGCTAAGTCATGACACACACTCAATGCAGTATAGATGCTGCCACCAAGTACAGATCAGTGACACATTCCTGGGCCTGATAACTATCTGCATGTATGTTTTCAAGTATAAAAACGAACAAGCTGGCCCCTTGTCCCGTATTTGACATCCATGCGAAGGTTTAAATGCTGCGTGTAGGTCGTCATACTGAAATGTATCAATGGCCAAAGTAAAGTATGTGCCTTCAGTGAACCAATGCAACACAAGTACAATGAGGAAATGAGTTATTTGAGTGTTTGAGTTGAGACCTCACGCCCTCCAACATCTGCTGCCTATGAAAAAGAGTAATGTAATAACACACACACACACACACACACACACACACACGCAGAAGAGAAGGGGCAAGGGAATTCAAGAATCTTACCAAATTTCCCCAGAGAGAAAAAGAGAGAGAGAAAGAGAGAGACAGAGAGAGGGAGAGAGAGAGAGAGGGGGGGGGAGAGAAAGAGGGAAAAAAATGGGAGATTTTATCTGGGTGTGTCGAGAAAAGCCTTAAAATCACAGGCCTCCATCTGGCCTCTGCATTTATACGGGACGGAATTGGAGGAAAAGAAAGAGATGGGAGAAACAGAAGAAAAGAAAAATATTGTGAAAGAAAGATCAAAGCCTTTGAGTCAGTCACATTAATCAGCGGCTTGGTTGTGCTTGGCTACAATTTCGACATAATGCACACATATACACACACACACACACACACACACACACACACAGACTCCCTATCTGTATCCACACATATACACAAACACATACAGCCTCCTCCGCTTTGTCCGCTTCACCGTAAACTCAACGTCCAGCCAAGAGCACACCCACATCCAGACGTGTACGCATGTCCATATATTAAATCCAGATGAGGGAGACTAGGGGTTTTTTTTAATGCATATATTCCATCATTACCTCACCAGGGACGGTTTACATAGAGAGGGAGAGGGAGATGGAGACGGAGGCGAAAATCCAGACGGATGAAGGAGGGGAGAGAGAAGAAAGAACCAAGGACAAATTAGACACACAGACAAAAATAGAGAAAAGAGAGAAAATGTTGATTTACGATCCAAAAGATCCTACAGTGTGAAAGAGGAAATGAAGAGTTGAAAAAAAAGGGGAGGGGGGGTGTATGAGACAAAAGAAAGAGATGGAACTTTTCTTCAATTGAAGCCACTTTCCACATCAATGAAAATGCAAAAACAAGCTCATAAACTATTTCTTTTACTATTGCCTCACGGCTTTGTCACCATGCTTTAACTGCCAATAACATGTTGACTGTCATGTTGAAAGGCTCAAAATATCCCTTTGGAAATTGATAGAGCCATAAGTCATGAGAAAATAATAATAATTGTTTGCTTTTTTAAAACCACAGTGGCCTCATTCTTGGAAGTTACAGGCAGGCAAGTGATACAATGTCTTTTTCCCTTTTGTTTAAAACATTTATAAAAGTCTGAACAGATAGACCAGCTGAGGTGAGCAACTATAGGTGAGTTAATTTTAAACTATTAAAAGAACAGTTCTCTCTAAATGTCTGTGATAACATAAAAATGGAAAGTGAGGGAGTTACACGGACATGGATATGTTACAGAATTCTGTTGATAAAACTGAAATGTGTAAGATTAAAAAGACACAGCTGGTTTAAATCTTACTTGGCAAATGGGAAACAGGTGTGTAAAGTGGGTCAGGCTCTGTCCAGTTATGGAGGTCACATGTGGGGTACGTCACAGCTCCATTTGAGGTCCACTGCTTTTTTAAACTAATGTTAATGACAAGATAAAGCAGCAGCACTGACATCTAAAATGATGCCAGAGTAATGCAGTAATACACTATCAATAGGAAACTGTCAAACTGTCTACATCTGGGAAAGACAGTAGATTTTATTTAGCTCTGAACCCAAGCGTAATAAAAGTGACACAATGAAGGTGCAGTGTGAAGAAAATGTTATTGAAGCCAAATTGAGTGTCAGATATCTTCAAGTCCAACCAATATGTCTCTGAAGCGAGGAAATTGATATAATTTACAAATATGTCCCACAGTATATGAACTGTTATAGTGAATTGGCTGGTAGCCCACATGATTACAACACAAGAGCCAGCATTATATCCTGCAGCGTTCCTTGTGTTCAAAGTAATGTACGCGTTTCCCTTGAGGGCCATTTAGGCTTTCAAGTGACATTGTTGGGGTTTTTTGTGTGTCACAATACTCTTTTGAGTTGTCGCACTTTTAAAATTCCTGAAAAAAAATCTAATCAAAATCAAATCACGGTCAACTTACAAACACATGCTAAAAAAGCCCTGGGTCAGTCGTCAGTAGATGAGAGGAATGTGAGTGTCCAGGTGGGAGCATAATGTATGCACTACGCATTTTTTTAATGCTCTTAATATAAATGAGACATGTGATGTCAAGTGGAATCAGTGAACCACTTTACAGTCAATAGAAACAGTTAGCTCCTTTTTAACAAGTGCAACAATGCGAGGTACTGTAATCCAAACTTGGCACGCATACATGCACAAGCTGGCTGCCAAAACTTCCGCGTTAAATAACTCAATGCCATACGTTTCTCTGCCAATGTCTTGTTTGCTCCATCTGGACAGTTCTTGGACTTTTTGACAATGAATTATTATCATTAATGTAACAGTGATAGAAATATGGGTGATTTTCTGTGTGACATTATATGTATAATTAAAGAATGGCAGACTATGGAAAGCATCAATAGTTGACTGACTGGTAGAGATGAACAGAAGAAGCTGATTGGTGTGTGTGTGTGTGTGTGTGTGTGTGTGTGTGTGNGGGGTGGGTGGGGGGGTATACTGAAAGACAGAGACAATGATGTCCATTGACAGAGGTGAGCCTACCATCCACTCTGAGTAGACCACATGGATACACACACCATTACAGAGAACAGCACATGGAAGAATGCAAAAAAAAGCATGCAAAAATGCCTACACACACATTAATATGCATGTTAACATATCTCCACCCACTGCAGTGAACATACACACACACACACACACACACACTTTTAATGTGGACACACACACAACTACAGCACATCAGTGAAATATGCGTTTGTTCAACTGCACTGAAATCACAAACCACTAACACACAATTCTGAACAAACACTACATACCATCGGCACAGGCACATATAACCCACATTCACTACCCTATGCTACAGCTCAGCAGCATACATAACCTTACCTGTGGGCTTTCAGTTCTCTTTAAATCACTCTCCCCCTGTCTGTCAGTCGACAAACCAGTCAAAAATGCAACAACGGCAAAAAAAGAAAAAAGTCTTGTTTGTGTTGATATGTGACAGAAAGTTAAAAAGAACACCATCCGCTTACAAGTAAGAGAAAAGAGAAGAAAAAGTCAAGAGTGGAGGGAGACAAACTTTCTGCAGCAGTCCCAGCCAAACAATGAGGTGGACAGCAGGAGGAGGAGGAGGAGTGCAGGAGAGGCGGAGTTTAGGGCGCATTCCTGCTACAGCAGTGAGTAATGATGTCACATTTTGAAAAAAAAAAAAAAAAAGGGAAAAACAAAGAAGAAAGAAAACTGAGAAGTGGGGATAAAGAGCCAGACGTAGATCAACAAACCTGAATTTATCCCAAGACTTAAATATTATGTCTCACTGTTTCTCCTCTCTGCTAACACACTTCCTCACTTGTCAGTGTGTTTTCACATAAATACACAGTTAACACACTGTAGAACTCATTTATTAATTTTTTTACATGTCTTTTAAAAAGGCACGCCCGAATTGAAAGGAGTCAGAGCTAAAGACTGCCTATAGAGGAAAAAAAAAAATCGGTCGAGTGGTAATGGTTGTAGTTATTATTTGAAAATGAGGGGAAGTTGTGCGTTCACAAGAAAAAAAAGGATCTAAAGGCATTAACAGTGATTGTTATCTTAAGAGAGGAGGGAGAGGCTTGAGCAAGAGCGGTAAGGAGAAAGTAGTAACAGGAAAAAGAGATAGCCATCACAGAGGAGGACTGAATGGAGAAGAAAGAGCAGCAGCTCAACAAAAAAATGCTATTTAACCAAAACAGACTGTGATTGGTGTGTGTGTGTGTGTGTGTGTGTGTGTGTGTGTGTGTATGCGACAATAAGACAACTTCCTTTATCTCTTTCTGCTCATCACATATGACTCACACACACACAAACACACATATATAGACGAGTTGAAATGCTTGAGGTACGACAAATAAAACTCACAGTCAGGTGCTAAATGTGATTCACTCTCACACACACACATATACACACACACACAGCATGTCTCAGAGTGGCCCACATTGTTTGCGGTAAGTAGGTTAAGCAGCTAATGACCCAAAATGCTGAGACATTCACCGCTCACACTAAAGCACAGTGAAGACACAACCAAAACTCTTCAAGCCTTATTTGAAAAAAGAAAAAAAAATCTTCCTATGGGTTGTAGTGGAAGATGTCTCTATAGGATTGTATAATATTTCAATTTTATCTTTCTCTTGCACACATTGGTCTCTAGTTTTTGTCTTTAAATTGTTTTTATTCTTTTTAAAAAAATATATTATTTATTGTTGTTACTTATCTGTCTCATTTGTTCTGCTTTATCAGCTTGTCAATCAACTAGCTGTAAAACACTTTGAACTACACTTGTGTGTATGAAAGGTGCTATATAAATAAAGTTTGAGTGGTTATGATTTCAGAGGTCTCTGACTGTCAGGGACTCGATAACATCGTAGGAGGGGCTGATGTCAAAAACAGGCAGGTTCTTGGAAAATACTGTAAACTCCCTTCAAGCTTGGCCGCCGCCGATTCTCTTAATCCACAAATATGGGTTTAAAAAGTTTTAACAAGCCAGGAATTCACAGCTGAAAACCCCTGCGCTAATATCGCTCTGATGTCTGTGTTGACTTTACTTAGGGCTATGAATGCCAGTTATTAAAGATTATTGAAACTGGAGTGGAGTGTGCTTCACGTGTTAGGACTCAATCAGGGGTAGGATTCAGCACAAGTTTTGTAATCTAGGAACATGCCTTTCACTCCAGCTGCACTTAGTTAAAATGTGGTCACTTGAATGTAAAGTGAAAAATCGAGTTTCCCCCCCCAATTAACCGGCTCGGAAATGAGAAAAAAGATTTTAACCACTAAGAGAATTAAGTGAAGTCTGGCTGCTTTATTGTCAGTGACGGAAGAATGTGAGACCAACATATTTGCTATTTCAGACTTGTAAGATGAGTGCGCTGAGTGACTTCACATCCACTGGAAAGTATGAGAAAGATTAAATCTTGTGTGCAATGTCACATCCTGAATCTGTGTATTTATATATCCTATATTTCAAGTTTGTTTTATTGTCAATCCATCCATATACATAAAAACAATACATATAGAAGAATGAAATTATGTCATTCAGGATCCCTGTGCCAAAGTTAAACAGTATGAAAACAAAACTATGACAGAGATTTAAAAAAAAAAAAAAGCAGCAGCGATTAATTGATATCATCTTGTTGCTTTGGTCTGTCTATAACAGGTTAGCACTAGAAACATGAATGAAAATATTAAAATACACACACACATACACGGACGCATTTAGTCACAGTCTCAGCAGTGAGGGTCCAGGTGTACAATAGTGTACGGCAGTGGTTCTCAATTCCAGTCCTCAAGCCCCCCTGCCCTGC
>JANJYP010051826.1:0-11585 GCA_024605115.1 Rastrelliger brachysoma
TTTTTTTTCTAGGATCACTGCAAACTGAAGGATGTGTTTTTGGTGAATAAGTTCTGATTAGTACAGTGTGGCACCACAGCAATACTGACTTGCTTTTCTCTCCTGAGTCCAGCATGGAGGAGGCTTTGGGGGGCGGGGGGGTGCATGCTGGCGCTCTGAATGATACGAGCATTAGCATATGCATGGACTGGACTCTACACTACAGAATGCTTATTCACCAAAAAACTCAATGCATCACTTTATCATGTATACAAATTCACTTTCTACAGTGTGCAAAAGGGATATCTTGACATTTTACTTTAGCCTTACTCCATTCTTCATCTTCATTAGGACCTGACTGAACTGGGAGATTAGTTTCAGCACATTCAGCATTTAAACACATACTGCTGCTGGCCCTAAGTGAACTAAACTACTGCTTCCCTTCTATGTGAACTCCCAGTGCTCATATATTTTACTTATTCCCACAAAAAAATGAAAATATCACTAAAAATAACAGTTGTCAAGGTATCCCATCCTCCATCTCCACATAATCAACAATCGTGCATAGACATCTTTCAAAGCACTGACATATACAGTCACAAACAGCTGCAATGCTCTGATAGAATGACTTGCTTTTTCTGTTAAAGGTACAGGAAACACCAGCGTATCGACTTGTGGCTGCACCATCACGTGCTTTGTTGTTGGGATAGTTTAAGGGTAACAGTGACAGAGAGGTGGTTCATCCAATCACCTGCCAAGTATGTTTTTTTTTCTCAAAGTGCCTGCCCTTTTCCCAAACACTTTCCAAGGATGGTTTCTCAAATGCTTCTGTGTAACAAACCGTCTGGCGTTGTCAGATTAGAGTGCGTACCTTTAGCAGATTTTTCACTAAATGACAAGGAAAAGGGATGTTTGTGTGCAGTATTGATTTGCGTAGAACTGAATACACAACTAACTTCTATTCACTTCAGGAGCTGAATGTTTTGCCAATGGTGTGTGTGTGTGTACAGGTGAGTGTTTTTCCCTAATGAAATAAGTAGTGATATTTTGAGTTATTCACACGTGTGTTATTTTTACAACTATTTTAGGAGCACATAAACGCCTCTCTGTCTGTCTGTCTGTCTCAATCACACACATGGTCAAACAGATGCCTCGTGTTCCATCACCGTTCTGTTCTTGGTCATTAAGGCTCATCTGGCTCAAGCGTTACACTGAGTGCCATGTTTGTGCATCACCATGGTAACCTCAGACATGTGGATTTGTTGTCACGCGGGGCTTTGAGGTCATTAGGGCCAGCCTCTTGATTTTATTTACATCTCATCATACACCGTTATGTGGACTCGGTTGAGAAATATCAGAATACACTTTTTTTTTTTGCGTTGTGTTGTTTTGTTTGACTTCAGTTTTCTGTACCTTTAACTCATTATTGTGTGGAAGATATCTGACATATTAAAGCAGCTAGACACTGACTGGATATGACATGTGCCTGAAAGGTAGCTTCACATCTTCATTGTTAGCATTTAATATGATTACTCAGACTAAAATGATAGATAGACTCAGTGGGTTGTGAACAGGAGAGGGAAAACAAATCTTTTAAAAGTTGTTGATTGATTTGAGCTCAAATTGCGCTGTGAATTTTTCTTTTTTTTTTTTTTTTCACCATGGCGTGATGTGACTTGTTCTAGGTAACACAGCACTTTTAATTGGTTATTAAAAAGCTCTTTCATGGTTATTGTGCTCAACTTTGAGAATGTGAATGTCAACCTCAAGTTTCCCCCAGAACTGCATGGGTAAAAGAACGAGGGCAGATGATCCCTTGTGAGTTAGCGGTTGTGTGAGTGCATCAGTGGGACACACACACACACACACATCCCAAATGCAGGAAGAATGCTGCATTTTAGCTTTTTTCTCCCCCCAAATTCATTATTCCCAAATCACATCAATCAAAAAAAAATGTTTGTGGTGTCTGGGAGAGCTCTCTGGAGGAGCTATTATCTACGGCACTCGTAGGGTTGAGGACAGTGATGGGGGAAATGCAAAGAAAAGAAAAAAGTAGAGCACAATAGAGAAGGTTATTTTCCCGTGTCCTGTTCGCAAACCGCTGTGAAGCCTAACGATTCAGAGGAGCCTCCTCTGAATGCAGATGGAGTGTTACCGGTTGGCGTAGTGCTCAATCCGGGTGTGTGTGTCGTCATGTGAGAGCTGAGGGGACGATCCGGGCCTGCGAGAGAGAAAGAGAGAGAGAGAGGGAGAGACGGGAGAAAAGAGACAGAGGTAGACTTCGTGAATCCAAGCAGGAGGGACTCATTAATCTAGACACACACACACGTACGCACGCGAACACACACGCGCACAAGCTGCATGAATCCGCAGGAGAGAGCTATGATGGTGGTGGTGGGGGAGCTGCGGTACGAGGTGCAGATGTGTGAGATGCTCTGTAAATAAGCTTTACTCTGCTTGTATTCTGTACTCCCAGCTCCCAATACATTTGCCTTCACTTCGAAAAAAAAGAAAGAAAAAAAAAAGATGTGTCGGATCTGAGATCTCACACCTCCTCTGCTGAGGGAGAGATGAGTATTTTGACATGATTAACCAGAGAGTCTCTGAGGATCCACGCAACTTCTTCTGCAGCATTACAGTCCTTGAGAAATTAGGATTTGACTCTTTTTAAAATGTTGAAAACTTCCCTTTGCGAGGGCACCTTGACGCTGTGAAGTTGTATCTGTTTGGAGCTGAAATGTTTTCAGAATAAAGTGTCGGGATAGAAGAAGAAACAGTACGAGGTTGGTATGTGTTTGAAGACACTCTGCTTAACCTTTAATAGTGATGTTAATATTGTACATGACTACCAGTATGTTTAATATCAAAGCAGTGAGTCATGGTGAATCACAGATCTGCGGGATGATGTGAGGTCAAGCAGCAGCGAGAAACTGTGAGATGATAAACCCACCACCACCACCACAAACAACATGGTACTGTAAACGATGAGTGTGAAATGAGTGGAGGTGAATATGTGTGTGTGTGTATGCGCGTGTGTGTGTGTGCAATTAACAGAGGAGAAAAACATAAGAAAACAGAGGAGAGAGAATATTTAAGGATGAGACTGAGATACTGTCTGTCTGTGTGTGTGTATATGTGTGTGTGTGTGTGTGTGTGTGTGTTCAAGCCAGGTACTCACGCATGGTCTACGGGCCAGAAGTTGATCAGAGTGACAGGACTGCAAGACAAAAAACGTGAGATGATGACACAGGAAGTGGGGAGGACACTGCACAGCAAGGCTGTAGCTGTAGCATGAAGAGCAGCGAGGGGTGGGGGTGTAGGGGGCAGAATATGAGGGGGGGTTGCAGTAGCGTGAGAGCAGATTGACACAAACAATACAGCGTGATCAAATATGAGTTATTGCGCACTGGTACAGCACAAGCACTCACACACATAAACCAGCACACATACAGTATTAAGGTTCTGTGTGTGTGTGTGTGTGTGTGTGTGTGTGTGTGTGTGTGTGTGTACATATATAAACCCATACAGTGTGCGTGTACATATTTAAATACACTTCCATTCATCATTTACAGACAATACAGCCTCAAACTGTAGAAAACCTTTCAATTATTGACCATTCTTTGACAATAGGTTCACAGCACAGCAAGTGACATATCCATATGTGCTATGCAGTATTGAACATGTGGCCTTGAGTAACAGTGCCATTCATCCTTTTCCTTTAGGTGCCAATACATACATTATTATTGATGTGCTTCCTGACTGCTGTACGTATCTTTAGCCAACAGTGCTGTTAAGGGTGATTGGATTCCGATAATCATAAAGAGCTGATACTGACTTTTAGTTTACTGCAGGTATCAGACAGTGATTAACAAGGAATAATAACATAGTGTATGTTTGAGGTGATTTAGAGTTTGTATTCTTATTTGAAAACCACTAATGTTTTGCTGTGAGGTTTGCTCCAAGTGAGAGGACGCACAAAAAAAAGCTTTTCTGATGGAAATTGGGTCTTCGTTGTTATGCTGAGAACATGTGATGGCACCACGTCACCCTGCCTGATTTAGAGCTAACTAAAGACTTCGACGGACATAATGCTTAAATAAACTATTTTATTTTAATGAAACACTCTCCCCCATCCAGACGATGCATTTAAATCACTCATTTAAAATAGCGTTTAACATATGAATGTATCTATTGTCGCAGCTGTTTGGTACTGTATGAAAAGCCTCATTAAATCCCTGCAGCATGTGAAGGCAGCAGGGCAGCAGATATGTATTTGTGACAGAGATGCCATTATACATGTCTGTTACTGTTTTTTTAAATCACATACAAATTATACTAAGCTGCTAAAAAACACACATACAAGCCAGCCTGGTCTGTTAGCACAAGTTAGTTTGTCTGTGAAAGAATGTTGGAAAAATAAATTAAATATTTTACTTTACTTTGAAATGCATTATAAAATACAGTATAATCAATAAAGATTTAATGTGATGACTGATGTGAAGCAGAATAGTCTGGATTGATGTGACATGTATAAAACATCAGGGTTTGTTGAAGAAGCTCTCTTTCCATGCTCTAATGTAATGGGCTCAGCTGCTACATGAGTTCCTACATGATACCCAATGGTTTATTGAACTGTAAAATGTGCTGTTACATCAAACTCATCACATCTAGTGTCACCCAGTCTCTATTCATATTTATAAGTTCTAGTTTTTAAATATTCATTGATTTGCTTTCGGTTCTTGACACCGCTCCACAATATGAGGCATCAATCACAACAGATGTGTGTGAGAGAGAGACTCACGTTTCCATGTTGTCTCCCTCCAGAATGGTCTGGACGGGCAGGTAGCCCATGCGTGGATGTTTGGCGAAGTAGCGCTTGGTCCTGAACTTGTTCTTCAGCACCTTGGCAAAGTCCCTGACATCCTCCCCTGATGTAGTCTGGAGGGAGAAAGAGAGAGAGGAACAGGGTACAAAGGTGGCTTTGTTAACTGCAGTGGGAGTGGGCGCGCGCACACACACACACACACACACACACACACACACACACACACACACACACACACACACNTAGAAAACGCTGCTCATTTATTTCAAGTCCTTTTGACTTTATTCACACGTCTAGTGAGTGAAGTTAATGGCCTCATTGTCAGGCCTGAGTGTGCCATTACAGTTACAAGAAAGAGGAAACAGATTTATGACTCTCTGCCAGAGCTTCAGTGTCTTCATTTCAGCCTGAGGCCTGAGCTGAAGACATCACTGTTAACCCTGTGTTTTCTGTTTCCACTAGACTACAGCTCCTGTACTACTGCTGCACAGGACAGCTGCTGGATCTGCTCAAGTTAGGGTTACTGTTGAGAAACACTATTAAAAAACACCAGGCTGCTGACATATTCCAGGAGTTTAAACAAGCATCAATAGTGGATAACCACTTGGGGGCAGCAGAACAAGCTGTAAGCACAACATTCACATTTCATGTTGCTGTGAAGTAGAAATGTGTTAGCAAACAGATGCTATGATGTTAACAAATCTTGCAGACACGCAAGTCTAATATTTCAGCTCAGGTTTTATCCGTATTAACTTACACATAAAATAGTGTATGGTGGCTTTATAGAGCTTTTTCATGAAAAATAGTTGCTGGTGAAAATATGGTTGCTAAGACTTGTGAGACTGAACCAAAACACTGAAGTTTTAGGCTGTTGTTGGATTTTTGTTAAAATACATTTAACAAAAATCAATACAATACATACAACATTTTCTTTCTTGCAAGTGTTAGCCGAGAAGATTGATACGTGCCTGTGCGCTAAAATATGAAGCTAGCAGCTTATTAGCTTAGCGTGGCACAAAGACTGGGAACAGCTAACTATTGTATTCATAATGTAAGAAAAAAACACTCACCGTTACCTCTAAATCTTTTTATGGCACAAAGCCACAAACATTATATTTCTGTTCAACAGACCCAAGCTAGTTGTTCTCCCTTGCTTCAAGTCTTTGTGCTAACCTAAGCTAATAATCGTTTGGGTTTAGCTTCATACAGTATATGTGTGCAGCAGTCTTCTCATCTAACACTCTGCAACAAACCAAATAAGTGAATTTTCCAAACTGTAAAAATATTGATGAAAACAACTTTACCCTACACTGTGAGTACGGATGACTGTCCACAGCTTGTTCAAGGTAAAAAATGAGATCAAATCTTGTTAATATCACAAAGGGGTGGATTAAAAAAAATCTATTTTTCTCCTTCATGTGATTTTGTGAACTTATAATACACATTACATCCTTTACTGACTCAAGAATGTAATGTGTATTATAATGCGGCTCATGTTTGTTGCAGAGTTATTAGCATTAATGACTGCAGGGTGTTATTATACAAAGAACACCGCTTATTAAATAAAGGCTTATTGAAGGTGTAGGAGCAAAGATATTGACTTATTGGGGTGGGGTTTTGTCAGATCAGAGTGTGAGAATGATTGTCATGTCATAACCAAATGAATCTGTGTCTGCCACGTACACTGCCATTGTTGTTGTTTTTTTGGTCACTGTTTTAAATTTACATTACATTTGCACGCAGCAGAGTAGGAATATATATTCATACCGGTGTGCAGTACTCCACCATGGGGTACTGCATCTTGTGTCCCTTGGCGACGCGACCGGAGAAGAAGCAGCTTTGGCAAATGTCATAGTTGAAATGTTTCAGACTCCGATATCTGCGGAGGAGAAAGAGAGAGAGGGAAGGAAGGAGGGAGGTCAAGAAAGCACAGGGGGAAGAGTGATGAGGAGAGAGAGTAAACAAACGTCAGGGGGAGAGTGGAAGAAAAGAGCAAAAGGGGGAAAAAGGAAGGACGGGAAAAGAAACGAAAACAGAAGAAAAGAAAGGGAGAGAATCAATAAAGCAGCAAAATTTACAGCTCTGTTTTCACTAAAGTAGGAGTAGTTAAAATTCTTTCAGCCCACTACCTAAATGAGAAATTTATTCTGTGGCCCCGGGACTCTTCATTAAAATTTATCACGGCTCTTGTCACGAAGGGGCCCACCAACAATAGAATAGACACACCTCCCTTTACAGGTCCCAACCTTTAGTTTCAAAAACACACCTCCTGGGCTTCACTGCTATTTAAGGGCTGGGGCAGCAAATAGGGCCACTGCACTTCTATCATTCTAATCATATCATCAATCATTCATATGTACAAGTCGGCTGCTTTACTGCCGCTGCCCCGGCTGAATTACATTAAGCTGACAAATAGTTCCACATGCTTTTATACAGGCTGTGCTCCGATGTGGTGACAGGGAACAAACTCATTGATCACGTGCTTTTATTGGAACAACAACATCTAGATAAAGCTTTATGGGGCTTATGAGCAATGAACAAGCACATTTTTTTATCGTCTTAACCCTCTCAGCTGCATCTTTATTTGGATTTAAAATTACAGTCATGTCTTCTGTGTTGTTCGGTTTACTAATATTGTGCTCCGGTTCAAATAGAAAAGGCTGGAAGACCGCTGCAACCGTTTAATGACTCTACACACACTGGATTTTATGAAAAAGTAAGGTGTTTTTATATCACAGTCATATAGTTGACAGCAAGGTTAATCTAATGAGGCTTACAAGTCTTAATAGTCAGGGTTCCTTTTAAAGGAGGACCTCATTCATGAAATGTGATAATTAGTATAATCAACAACTCTAAACTCTTATATGAGGCTGTTTGGCTTCATTTGTGGGTAAGCTGCATTCATACAAATGCTTCTAAATGCTTCACACTGCACAGCTTCGCTACTCCTGTTGGGGCCGGGCAATGCATAGCTATTATGTCTTTATTGTGAGATTTTAGAGATAGAGTGGACTTGGTAATCTATCATCTTAGATTTTGATATGATAATACTATAATATGTAATAAGTGTCTTTTACTCTTCCGTTATCTGCCTTTATCCACTTAGTCATTATATCCACATTACTGATGGTCAGTTAACAAAAATCTCAATGTGTAAATATTTAGTGAGAGCACTGATAGTCATCCCTACAATGTTGGCCCATTCCTAGTGATCAGCACTGCCAAGTAGTGTGAATAAGAAAACAGCTGCTAGTCATAGAAATAAAGAGGAGATGATTCTATGTGAAGTTAGATGCTAAAATAACACATGGATTTTTAAAAAAAGTGTTTCTCATAGGGCTTCACACTGTGTTATAGTGATTACGAGTTGATTGCATGTCACACGGTGTGAGATGAGTCTAAAAAAGCTGCTGTGTGAGGCTGTATTTAAAACACATCAGCATGCTTCACCTGACTCCGTGCTGGTGTTTACCATGCTCATCATCTCAGTTTGGTGAGTTAGTATGCTACAGTTAGCGCTAGAGGAAAAGTAAGGATGACTGCCATAATTACAAAGGCTAGTGTTGTGGGAAAGTGACCTTGAGGTACAGGGAGGGTTTTGTACAGGGAATACTTTTGTCTGGTGTTGCTATAGAATAATGCCACCTCACAAGTGTGTTTTGGATCTTTTTTTTCAGTCATATTCCCGTGATACATTTCTGAATTTAGTCTGTTTTTGCTCTAAATAGCCCATTGATGACAGTTTCTCCCAGCTATAGCAGATATGTGTCCAAGCCTGGGACAAAAGGTCACCGAAGGGATTTGCTACATGAATAAATGCAACCAATTCTCTTAAAATCTCTTGTATGTGTCGCTTAAGAACAAATCTTTTCATATGAGCGCTTCTTGCATGAGGCCTGATACGAGCAGAAAACAAGAGAGCAAAGAAATGTATGAAACTAATCCCATGCTTCTTTGAACAGACGCTGAAGCCTGGTGTAGAAAGCACTTCACTGGGCGTCATGATAAAGAGAATAGCTGTGTACAGCCGCAGAGACGACTCACTTTTGTTCCTGTGCGCGTGTCCATGGGACATAAAGATTAATGTGAGAATACTGCTTCTGCTTCTTTAAGTGAGGAAAAACACTACAGAGGATGGAAGAATGCTTGAAAGAAGAACAAATGTGTTATCTTGCTGATTAAAAGGTGCAAACTACAGTGTTGGACTACACACTGGAAGGTTCTCAGCTACACCACACTAAAGTATAATTCTCATTCACTTCCAATTTAGGCTGGATTGAAAACAAAATTAATTTTGTGTTTTTAAGGCTCTATGTAATGAGATGAATAATATAATGCTCCCAATTCTGCTCATTTCTTTCTTTTTTAAAGGTATTCAGGTGAGCTGCCTCGAGGGTAGATTGTGTTTGGAACTCTTCAACTTTAATGTGTGAAATATTAACAGTATAATAAACCAAAAGCAACGAGAAGACATGATGAAAGCGTAAAGTGAAGGAAGAGAGAGCTGGAAGCAAAAAGGTGTAACATCTAATTTCAAATACACCCTGATATTTATGATGCTTTAATTGACTCTAGAGCCCGACCCATATATGGGACAGTCCATAATGACGTATCACAGACATATCAGTAATGGTGAACACGCTGTACAATATGCGCAGATATATATATATATATATATTTAACTTTGGCAGCTTTTTATGTAAATACCTCCCTTTTTTAAAACTCAAGTTGAATATATGCATATTTTTTCTGCTTTTTTCATATAATCATTCAATTCCTCATTTACTTTACTTGTCATTCTATATAATAAACAGTAAATGTCATGCTATCTATTACATATCTTTGCCACAAGTGTTTGAAAACCACATTTCAGGAACCATTCTGAAAATAATGTAAATACAGAATTTAAACATCAACTTACATTTTAAAAAAAACACTTGTGATAAAGATATGTCATGGAGGTGTTCATCAACCCCAAAAGTCCAGTATCAGTCAGGCTCTAAGTTTTTTAACAGTCATGTAAAAATACACAACAAAGTCAGAGAGCTTATAATAAAACAAGATGTGGAAAAAAAAAGATTCACGCTTCTATTTCCAGCAAAGCCCTGTGTGACAGGACTTCTTCAAAACTCTGATCATTTCTGACCCAAACCAAACAGACACCTCGCTTCTTAAATCTCTACACCGGTTGCTGGTCCGCAGAATTGATTTCAAGGTCTTATTACTTATTTATAAATGTCTACATGGAGTTGGCTCTGAATATATGACTGATATGTTTGAGAAATATAACCTTGCTAAACCTCTTAGAACAGGGAGTGGACTGATAGTGGGCCAAATCTACACCAGGAGAAGCAGCATTAAGAAGCAAATTCCTGATGGTGTTAGGAAGCCCCGACCCCCCCACACAAACAGCTTTTAAATCAAATTGTTAGAGTGTCCTGACCTGAAGCCTATGATGGGACACTCTTTGCAGATATTACACTTGGCCTGGTGTTTGGCTGTCTCGGCGGCGGCTACGCGGTGCAGGACTGGTAACCACACCATGGACTGAGGCTCCAGACGCATCCAGTCCAGGAACATAGCGGCCTCTAGTTCAGGTTTGTTGTTGGCCTGAGGAAAACAGGTGAAAAAAACACAAAAGTTACTTTTAATATGACAAAAAAAAAAAAATAAAGGTCTTTGTATTTGCTTTTTCAATCTTATCAGCTGGTGATGAGTTGGATTCCTGTTAGTTTGAAGAAGTGTGTTTTTCTTATTGTGCCTTTGTGTGAGGATCAACACTTAAAAAGATGTTCCATGCTGAGAGAAAAGAACTCCGCTTTTAATATTTGATGTGTTTTGATGTTTTTTACTTGTTGAAGTGCTGAAAATGACCTTGAATGTTAGTTTATTGATTTAGTTAACAACTGCCATGTCTTACTTTTGACTTTCACTTTTCACCGCTGCGCCTGCCATATAGTGTGTCTCACTGTAGAACAGCATGCTACATATTTTATCCCTTTGCGCTGTAGAGCTCCGTCATTGTCCAGACACTATTAAAAACATGTCAATGACACGGTGACATGTTCCTTCATCAACACACACTGTAGCTTACTTTGACTCCTCACACACACACACACACACACACACGCACACTGTCAGAAATACTCACTAGACCATGTGATGAATTCAGATTAAACCAATGCTGAAAATAGTACCAAACAAAAGCACTACTTCCTCTTGTTGCATTGTTAAAAACTACAGTGAGAAGCAGTTTAAAGAGAATTACTAAGACTTAAGAAATGAAATGATATGTTGCTGTTTTTAAATATTAACACAGGAGCTTTGGTGTCGGAGTTAAGAAGCGCAGACAGACTCTCTTGTTTCTTGTCCTTTTGTGGAATTAATAACATGACCAAAATGTCACCATCCTTTTTTTAGACTGTGTTTAGATTTATCTTTAGTCCTGTCTGTATTATTTAAAAAAAATGAAAGAGCTGAACAAGCAGGAAACAAAAATAATCTTTGTTAACTTTGTGCATCATTTTCCCATCAGCAGGGACTCTGGGAACTGCAGGGTTTCTGAGTTTTCATGGAATTGACCCCCCCTCTTCTTATCTCTGGCTTTTTTTTTTCCTTTTCTTAATGTCTCGCCCACATGCTCCGTGATTCCTCGGAGGAAGCAGCTGGAATGAAGCTAAACTGTCTTCAATTTATGGCTAGATGAGATTAGATAGTCCACCTGGTGTGTGTGTATGTGCATGTGTGAATGTGTGTGTTCATAGACTCAAATCATTAAAAT
>JANJYP010051835.1:0-20717 GCA_024605115.1 Rastrelliger brachysoma
CTATTAGTGATAGTGGGAGGACAGCTTCATACTTTGTCTTGTTTTTTTTTATGTAAATCTTGATGTGTACAAACATTTATTGGCCTGCAGTAAAGGATGAAAAGAGAAGTAAACAGTAAAAATCCCTCCTTTTCCTCTGTAACAGCCACTCCCTCCCAGGATTATTGACACACAGATAAAGAACGGCTATTATGCAAGCAGCTTTCGCAACAAAGAAGATGGGAGGTGTGTACATGAGTTTGTGTATCTTCAATGTGTTCAAGGAGTAAAGTGTAAGAAAATATGTGTACCTGCAACTATCATGACATGTTTTTGCAATTTTAAAGAGAAGCTGGTGGACAAATATCCAAAAGACAACAGATCCTAAATATGGATTAATGCAAACACAGCTGACCCATATGAGCCCTGCAGGCACATGTAATAAGAAATTCTTCCAAGTTTGTGGTACCCTGGTAAAAAAAAAAATCTTTGGAGGATACTGTATTATGTCAAATGGTGCACCAGTTATTCACTTGGTTTTTATTTCCTCTAAATATCAAATTTCTTTGACATTGCCTGCGGTAATCCATTATCAGCCAGGCTTAATAGCATCCCAATAGCAATGTATATGATAGTTAGTTCTGTGATTTTATAAATAGGTTTCCTGGGAACAATTTTGTGTCATGCAACAAAAACCATTCCTAAATAGTTCTTGGGGATTGTTGCAGATCAATGTTTCATCAGTGCAGCTCTGTGTATCACAGCTAATAAGTAGATTATATGTCTGGAATAACAAATTGAATCTATTGTAACTGGTTCCCATTCTATCAGCTCAATTTATATAACCCTGCTGAACTGTCACCAAGACATGACGACCATGACATTTACTATGCTTAAGTCCAGTTGGATATTGACTGACAGTTTAGACAATGTCAAAAGTCCATTTTACACGCCTGAACCTTGTCAGGAACTTTCACCTAATGATTGTTTACCCCTTGATTAAGGGTGGGCGATATGACAAACATATCGTATCATGATTTTTTTAATAATAAAATTACAATCACAATTTTGTCAAAATTCTTTTTTACATTGATATGACAATGCAAACGTGTGTGACATATGGCTCTTTAAAACAGAGATCATAATGTTGCTGCTGTGTTTTAAAGATCTCTGTTTCAGATTGAGAAGTGGAGCTGCAGGGTTCTGTGGAGGTGTGTGGGGAAGTTTATTTGTGCTGTTGAACATAACCGCTGTACAACAATTTATATAGAACAGCGAGGAGGAGTTGTATTCTCACATTGAACAGACTCCGAGAACAATGGAGAGTATGATGAAAATTAGCAGCAGAGAGGCTAACCCCCAATTTCCACAGCATCTGTTGCAGCTCTGTTCAGACTCCGGTCCAACCCACACAGCAAACCCTTGCTCACTGAATCCATTCCAGCTCCATTTCCGATCTGTTGCAGCGCTGAGGAGAAGGACTCGCAAGAGCACGAGATCATGGTGAACTACAAGCTCACGGGAAATACTGAAGGAATTAACACGGGATTTGACAAGTTAATCGGTAAGTAAACATCAGACTACTAGCAGAGTTGGTTCTAGGACGGCATTTGCAGGTCATATCAAAAACACTGTGAATTTTCAACTCTGATTTTCAAAATAAAGTAGTGTTTCCCCAACATGAGTTTGAACATTGTGTTTTATTTTATATAACCGGATGCTTTGTGTGTTCCACATGCTGTTTGCAGAGATCTAATCAATGTGAATTGATGCATCATGGCTCCATCATGCAGCAAAAATAGAACTGCTGCGTATTTCTGCCGGATGCCGGAGCTGAGACGGATCAGAGATGGACCAGAGACGTACGTGGTGAAATGTTCTGATTGATTTGAATGGGTCCTAATTGCTGCTGTAAACACATGGAAGTCGTAACAGAGCTGTGATGGATGCTGTGGAAATTAGGGGTAACATTAGCTGCTCCGGGTGCAGCTGAGTGTTGCGTGTGTGTGACACACACACAGCACTCAGCTCAGCTGTGCATCAGCATAGAACTGCAACATATACATTCTACAATCTCTCTTTTTAGTCAGATCGCCAACACGTCCAAATCCTTCATAATCTAATATTGCTTTATCGCACACCCCTACCCTATATGGACTCTATGGATTAAATACAAATTAAACAAAAACTGAGGCAGCTATTTGACAAAAATAGTCTTTTATAAAAGTAAGTGACATTCAGAGAAAGAAAAGTCAAGAGACTTTCCATTGTTTCTATGTATGTGTGTGTGTCTCCTATTGGCTAAATGACGCAGACTATATTGGGTTACTGATGGTTGAATTGGCTGAAAGAGAACAGGGCTTCTCTCTCTCACACACACACAGTTCATGCAACGGTCTCTTTTCCTTTTTAGTGTTTGTTTCACTCCAAAGCTAACAAATCTCCTCCATCCACACACTCATATACACACACAACTATGTAAGCCGGTCATTGTGGTGAAAATGCTCACAAAGAAGTGACAGTAATATCATATTTCAATTTGACTGTTGATGAACCATCAGCTAATTTAGCATATCTATGGTTTTATCTCCCAATTTTTGCATGTTAACATTTAATCAAGATATTGGAGCTTGGATTTTTTTTCCCTTTCTTTGCCACACATATGTGCACTATCACAGCCCTTTCACAAATCTGGACACGTGGCTCATCAAGCAAAGTTGTTTATTTACATTAACGGCAACATTCTGTCAATCTCCCACATTAAAGAAGAAAAACCGGTTCATATTAGTGACAAGCTTATATGTATACAGTCTACATTAAAAAAAAACATCTCTACTGCTAACAATCTTTAAAATTACAATCTTTAGTCACTTTCTAATACCAACATGGCACAACATGCTAACAATGCTCTACATGTACCTGAACTAGGGACGTGTGGTTAGGGAAGGCAGAGCCAAACCTGTCACCATGTTCTGTACAACACAAATGATAAAATAAAATAAATAAATATTTGTCTACTGATCAGTGCTTTAAATTTAGTTTCTGTATGATTCCAATCACTTTAATCATTTTTAAAATCAAAATCACTGTATTTGTATTTTTCCTGTTTAATTGCAGCAGCAACGAGCTGAGGCTCATCTCAGATTGCGCGATCACTTGCAAACTGGGTTGACACATGCCTTTTGCTTTTTCACTGTATGCCACCAATATAAATGTTTGTAGACACCTTTATTATATGTTCTCACTTTCCATGGAGTGGGTAATGTATTTTACGTATATGTATAACATCTTTAGTCTTTCTGATCAGACATGAAGCTACACTGAAAAGGTATGAGGTGAGGCAGCCAGTGGACACCTCCATTCAATGAATGACGACTTTAAACAACTCCATTGGGTTCATATATTTGTAAATCTGACTCTGAAAAAGTCAGTGTCTCACCAGCCACTAACCTCACCACACATCACTGACCTGAATGGCTTCTGAATAAAAAAATCTACTAATAAATGTGCAATGTGTTAATCTGTCTATGGCTGAATGAGCACACATGATCTTTATTACCAGACTCTCATCTCACAGCTTCCAAGTATAATCACATTCTACTAGGGCGGTTGCTACTCTAAAAAGCTTGATTTTATTTAGAGGTTTCTTGCTATGCTCAAGGAAGATTCAACAGTAGGTGCTGAGGGAGCATGAAACGTTTTGTGAGTAGTCAAAAACTGTTGCATGATTCAAATCAGTGGCATTTTTATCATAAGAAACCTTCTCTGATATCTAACCTTCTGCTGCTCTGCCCAATCAAATCTGTCCCCCAAAACACTTAAATGTATGGTTACCGGTTCCTCAATAACAACTCCATCAATAAAAAAAAAGTCTCAATCCATAGACAACAATCAATCATGAACTGGTCCACATACATCAACACACACGTAGACAAACAAAATTGAAAGGGTGAATCTGGCGTAAGGAACATGGTTTTTCTCCTTGCTTTGTCTGTCTGTTCATTGATTTCCTTGTCCGTGTCTTCCTGTGTGCTGGCCAGCCCTGCTGGCCCATCTTGTTACCATGGAGATGAGTCCAGACATAGACTGTCTGTAGTAATTAGCTGCATGCTCCCAACAGGCATGTTCTGAGATTCCCCTTTTTGTACCATGTCTTTTAATCGCAAAGACATGCTCTCTTTGCCTTTAAAGCTGTGCTATCTTCCTTTCCCTCAGATGAACCCCCTTTTTCAACTCTTGACCCTCCTCTGCATTTGCCCCTTCTCCCGCTGTTCCACCCAGCCATAGTGTCTCACTCTAGGTGACAAATCTGCTCCTCCAGAAAGCCACAGCCACTAGATCTCATTACAGACATTCAGGATGGAGGTACAATCAATATGTTCCACTGATGGCTTTCCTCGCCACTCCCTTATTCTTCTCCCCTCCAACACATTTGTCGTTACTAGCCTTCCTTCTCCTCTTTCCTAGCCACCATTCCTTATCCATCCTTCTGTTACACTGCCCCATTCACATTTGTGTTCTCCTCCTTCTTTACCCTCTTCGTCTTTCTCCTCCTCCTGTGCAGAACATCCTTAATTTTGTTACTCTACCACCAGCTCAAGCATTTGCTGTCCACTGCACTTTTTCTGACATCTTGATGCAAACATACACACAAACAGAATAAGAGGGCAACACACCTTTACACACACACAGCTACTGTCAACACAATTCTCTCATATACACAAACATACACACAGATAGAACGCCCAAAATAGAGGAAAACATATACATTGGATATAACCGAGGTGCGTGCGCGCGCGCACACACACACACACACACACACACACACACACACACACACACACACACACACGGAGAGGTCCAGCAGACTTTGCTGAGTGGACAGTTTGGTGACAGTGGGGAGGTGATGGAGACAGGCAGCGGGTGAACATCCATCTAAAGAGCAAGACACCTGCATCACCAGCCTCATGATTTTCCTTCACAACCCTAACACCAAGAATCACTCATCTCACACACACACATACACACACCAGCACAAAGAGTCTTTTCATAACAAAACACCCTTCTGTCAGTGTCATCTCCAGACTGCTGTCAAGTCCAGTGGTCAACTGTTCAATGTGCCTGTGATTTATTAATGAACATGTGGCATCCCTTGAGGGAGATATGCTTCCAATGAACGATGTCGGCTAGATCAGGAGACAATCAGTGTTAAAAGATCAAGTTTCCTTTCAGCCTAACTCAAATGACATTTGATGGGGAATTGCAATTAACCTTGCCACTGAATAGAGGGTTAAGTAAGTTCACCTACGTTTTGATCAACAATCACCTTCTGTGTCTGTATTTTTCAGTCTTATTTAGCTGTGAATTCATGCAGACTTCTCTCTCCTGTGCTGGCACAACAGCCAGCCAAAGTGAAATGAACTGAAGCAAAAAGGTCTGGCTCCTCAAAAATAGCCCGCAGTTCCAACTTCTACTATGTCACAGAGGAAATTAAATGCCCAAATAAATTAAATGACACTAAACTCTATTTTCTATGTCTGCAGTGATCCACTTGTACACATAGGATATACACACAGCCACAAAGAGCTGCAGACAGTGATTTGACATCTCTAACTAAGCGCAGTTTTATGGATTGTAGTTGTGCTTAGATAAATACCCTGCTTCATCTGGGTAATTTAATCAGTGGCACTGACTGGCAGCCCAGTCATGACTAAGGTGTTTTTAAGCCTTCCCTTTCTGCTTCAATGACCCATTATCTCCTCATATCAGCCACAGACAGAGAGAGAGAAAGGCAAAAAGAGAAATCAAACTGCTCTCTGCCTCTCCCTCTCTCTCACACTGTGTCCTCAGTTGACAGAGAGAAAATGTTTATCAAAGGAGTGATTGTCACAGATATTGCCTCTTTCTCTTCTCCTCTTCCCTAATTCCATCCTTCTCTCTTTCTACTTCTACATCTTTCCTGCCCTCTTGTATTTCAGGGGTTTTGAGTTCAGTCAGCCCTCATGACCAGGACAAGTATTTGGTGTTGTCAGTAATGTTGTGTATTTCAAATTAGCTCTAAGCCTCAAAACATCTGCTCAATACTATTCTGGGTTAACACCTGAAAACACTAGCAACAGACTTGTTTGGAATTGAAAAAACCCCAAACGTGATTAATGAACTGTCACATAATTTATCTGCAATCATTTTTATATTCAATCAATTGTTTCGATCATTTTTCATGCAAAAGAAGCTCACCGTTTGCTTATTCCATATCAGTGCATTTTTTCCACTATTTGCTTACATTTTATAAATGAAGATAGATAATAGATAATAAGCTGATTCATCGATAATGAACCTTCTGAAGCCCGGCTGGTCTTTGCTCAGTCAAAGCTGATTTAAGGTATTTCATTGGATTACGCATGTAGAAACATAACTGCTTGACAGTTATAACTGCTGACAATACAGATGCACTGGAACAGATAAAGACGTATCAACAAGCATGCGGGCAGATGCAAAGACAAATCGGCATGCACAGAGAGAAGGAATAAATCTTACACAGGTAAACAAAAACAGAGTCTCTCATATATCAAAAGCATAGAAACACCCTCTTACACTCATGTACACACACACACAGAGAAAGAGAGAGAGAGAGAGAGAGAGAGAGAGAGAGAGAGAGAGAGAGAGAGAGAGAGAGAGAGAGAGAGAAAGAAATAAAGAGGCTCCATGCCTGTCTTTCTGCAGGCTGGCCAGCTGCAATGAGCAGTAGGCACAGTTTGGGGCCAGGGTGGGATGGCTGCAGTGCAGATGCTAGCTGCCCTATTTCATATTCACAGCGTAGCACTAAGCAGGGCTACGGTACACAGACGGGCACACAAACACACATATGTGCACATGCACTCATTCACACAGAGCAGAGCAGCTGATGGAGAGAGCACATTACAGTTTTGTTGCAGATGTGAATTTTGAAGTTTCAAAGCTTCCTAATGTTGGATTATTTCAAAGAGTTCAAACACGTTTTCTCCTGAGAAAAAGACAGTTGCCAAAACAATAGCATTTTTTCCAGACAACACAAACATATCTAATTTGAAGCATCCACATTAGCTTTGTTCTGAGCCAATAAGTTAGGAAAACATGGATTTTCATAAAGTGGCCAGATGTCCATTTAAGTGCCCTCAATGTTCTTTGTATCAGACAAATCAGAGCACTCCCAACCCGAATGTCTCCTCCCTTCATTCACATCCCATAAGACCTCAAGAAGGCCATTTTTTCCGGGAGGAAGGAGGGAAACTCTCCATCATTTCTAGGAGAAACAGGCTTGTCACAAGGGGTCACGCACACACATTCCCTCATCATGTGTCCAAAACACACAGTACACAGGTCACGTTTTGCAGACACGTGAAGTTGCATTATCATTCTTTTATTTTCGGACAAGCAGCCCTCCCTTCCTGGCCCTTGACCCCTGATCCAAGACACTACAATTACTAGCTCTAAAATCAAACTATACTCATCAGTTATTCTTATTTGAATCAATCATATCCACATGGAGCTGTGGATATTTTAAACCTTCACCTTTCTGTGGCTGTCCTCTCTGACATAATTTTATTCATCCTTAATGACAACAGTCACAACAAACATATCTGCTACTGTATTTGTAAAACTATGCAACAATAATCTGGTGGAAACAACTTGCATGTTAGAAGGCTAAATGTACGCATCTGCAATGTCTTTGCATTGTCTTATTAACACATTTCAATAGCCAGTGGTCCTGAAACATACTTGGATTATAAAACCTAGAACATGGTGGTCACGCTATCTTTGCCCACGAAAATAGATGTTTGAAACTGTGGTTATTGATTCAGAGTCATCCCTCACAACCTCACTTCGGGTTGTCAGAGCCTCAGTTTGACCTCACAGAGAACCATCTTTCCATCAGCAGAGTGCGTGGCCAAGGAAAACAGCCAAGACGGCGGGCCAGGGGTCTCCAGGGCCAGTGTGCAGGGACTGATTATGGAGAGCGTTAGTCATAAGCAAAACAGTGTAAACTCAGATTCAGGTTCAAATGCGCCAAAGGAATTTTGGGAAAATTGTGAGATCGGCACAGTCTCTCGCTTCTGTTTGCTCTACTTTTGGTCATCTGTCTATCTGATCTCATCCTCTGTTACCTCTGTCCTGGACTGGAAATGTAGTTGGAAAGAGTGAGGACTACAACCAACACTGGTGGTTTTAAAGAGAATAGGTTTACATCTGAAATACTATCCTATTCTATGTTTATTTGTGAATAAAAAATATATACAAAATATAGTGAGGCTTCTTGAACTGAATACGACTGCGACGTCTGGCACACTGTGGTATGAATAGCTATGGAGCTATGGAAAGAAGCAGATGGGCACGAAAGTTTCCAAGTTGACTGCCTTTAAGACCAAATCTTAATCCAAACCCACATGACAAGCACTGACATAATTCAGTCAATCATCCCAACACCTCCCATCAACAGCACAAGTTATTTCTGGCAACAAGGTGTGCGATGAGGGGCCAAAAAATGGCTGCTATAATGTTATGCTACTGTAATGTATAATGCTGAATTTGAAGTGAAAAATCTTTCTCATATCAAGGCAAAGAGAGACTTCACTGTCTGGACTACGCATAAATGGTGTGCCTACTTTACAGTTTATAGGGTCATCTATGCTCTCCATTTGACAGGACTGTCTGCTAATTAGGATACACACACACACAACATCTAAATCTAAAGACAATGAAATGCGCAGCTCTACTCAGTCAGAATATGTCTATCTCTGACAAACCAGACAGCTATGCACATGGTGTATACACCATTTCCAAGAATTCAGCTACACAAACCACATAATCCTGTCTATCTTCCCCTGGGACATAATAACATGGTGCCGGCAGATTTGCTGAACAGTGACCCATAACAAAGAGTTGTACTTAAGGCCACCAGTGTCTTTGGAAGTTTTACTATAACTGACTTGATTCTTTAGTTTAATTCTTAATGTCCAAATTCATTAATACAGTTTAAAAATAACAAGTAAACAAACAGATGTCCTGATGTTTGATGCCAGCTTATACCATTTCTGTCTCTAGCAGCAACCACTACAATGGACATTTACATTTATAAGCTACTACGGCTGCAGCTCAGGCATAATGTAGCCATTTGGGGAACAAAGTAGGGAGGAGCTGGGTCCTCAGCCAGCCTCAGCTACATGCCAGACTCAGGCACATGGCGTCCCATTAGGTGCCTGACTGGAAAACAAACCCTGGCTGAGGGATTTACACAGCAGGGTGACTGCGGGACGAGAAGAGTCCAGTCACAAAGGAGAACCCATTTGTGGCATGTGTATGCACATACATAATACATGTACACAAGAGTATAGGACAAAAGAATAAGGAAGACAACACATACAATCAGAAGGGGGAAAAGGATGTCAGGGGACTGAAGGGCCCCTGCTTATCTTTTGGGGCACAGGTGTTGTCTACAGAGGCCCTCTAGCAGGCAGTCTGGGTGAGTGGGTGGGTGGCAAACAAAGGGGAAAAAACCCCTTTATTGAAACACAGCTAACAGACACTACCTGTGCCTTGTGGCAAGTTTCACTTCTGCTAGTCACAATAAAAAAAAACGGCAAAAAGAAAAAGACAGTTTGAACAATATAAAATATTACTAAAATCCACCACTGCAATTTTAAATAAATTGATTTTCTGTCTCTAATGCTGGCAGGTGTGGTCTTTAATAAGTACACTAGCACACCAGAACTACATACATATTCAACTCAACAAAACAACCTAGGAAAAACCTGTTTAATGCTAGTGTGAAGGGATCAATACAGAATACCTGGCTTGTCACACTACAGAAATACATTTTATCAAACCTCGAAGGCACTGTGAGCTAAATCCCCTGCTTTACTGTACACTGGCCAGTTTTTTTTTTAAATCCAGAAATTCCTCAACTAGAATATTTGTGTATTTGTTCTTTTCTTGGCTTGTTAAAAGCTGAGGGATTTTATCCTAAAATATAGATTGATTTAGTTCTACATGCCCCATAGAGTCAATGCCGGCAGCAAATGGTTGCCTCAAGCTCTAAGCAGCTCACAAAAACAGAATTCTACTGTTGTTAAAGCTCAAGTACGGCTCATCACAGGCATGTAAGAGCTCATTGTGATATATAAGTTAGCCTTTAACATTACTTTTGTTGTGATGTGGTAGAATCAAAGTTGTCAGGGTTATGATGTTGACACCTTAAAATCATGTGTAAATTTAACTTAATTCTGCAACACTAAACTGAACTGACTGATCCCTGAGTCACTCTTTACACCACTGTTCACAATGTTGACCTTGCGGAATACAGCATTCGTGGAAATGACAACCTATTTTTAATATACTTGCATAGTTTAAATGGCACATGTTCACTATGCATAACATCACACATATTCAAGTCATTAAGCCAAGGCAGACAAACACAAAGACGCCCAGAGCTGATCTGCACACATCCCTTCAAACAAAGGAAGACAGCAGGAATTTTATCTCTGGATGCTGCCAAAGCAAACCTAATGAAAGCTACTCAGAAAAAAAGGATGCTGCCTCCAGCTGAGCTGACTACTGCATGTCATTAAATTATTCTTCCAAGAATACTTGCTGTTGTGCAGATCTGAGTGTAAAAGTCAACTGAAAAAAAAATCCTGTCACAACTTTCTAGAATCCAAGGTATTGTCTTTAATTCTCTTGGTGTGTTCAAACAAACAAACATTCAGTTTAGAATAATATATAATGAAGTAAAGTAGCGGAGGCTGTCATTTCTTTAATATTTTTTTACTATTTCTACTTGAAAAATAATTGAATTGATTTATCAACTAATTGCTTCAGTTTTGATTGTTTTTAGTTGATGAAAACAAGCAAAAAATGGGTCTTAAAGTGTAGCAAACCTAGTTTTCTCTGTGGTCAGCTTCTAAATATGACACTTGCTCCAACACCACAACACTGCTGTATAACAGATGTGATTCTCCGCCACAGAACATTGGACCAGCAGAGGTAAACAGCTGCGTGTGTGTGTGTGTGTCTGTATGTCTTTGTAACATGATTTGAAAAGTCCAAAGATGGCTAAATTAAATCAGTGCAGAAAGGAGAGACTGGGTGGTCAGGGAGAGAGCGGTTAACAGGAGACAGCAAATAGGTATTGGTGATGGATCTATCAGTGGCCACAGCTGGCCCCTGGAATAAGGAAGTGTTCACGGAGGCACTTGTTGACAGCTGTGCAAACTGCTACTTTATTGTAATTTGGTCACTTTCATATAACAATGATGATCAATGGATTTCAACTCCATCTTGGATGCTTAGATATGAATAAAACTTGAGTATTGCCATGAGCTGATGTAACTTAAATTAATTATCAATAAGTAGAGATACATATTTTAAACTGTTTTATTCATTGTTATATTGCAATGACCCAAATAGAAGTTACTAATATCCAGGAGATACATAAATACTGTTGAACTATCTTTACTTATGGTAATTCTTGATCAAATTTTAAACTGGGATTGTTAACTAATTACTGATTACTCAAGAATTATTCTGAGTGTGCAGCTTCTCCCTTTTTCAATTACTCACAATCACCCCTGACTGTAACCTCCACTTCTATTCTATTAGTTTATGACATCAGGTATAAAAGTTATAATTAACTGATTAAAACATCAGACAGCAAAATGGCACAGCAAATATCTTCATTTGTGTGACAAAAATCATTTCATTATATAGAATTAACAAGCAACATAGGCTAATGTGCAACTGGTTTAAAATGGTCAGCCAATCAGCTACTACAGGAGAGGAGTGCCATGCATCACCACAGCTATTTTTCTGTGTTCCAAAAAAGCACTATTGGTATATTTATCTCTGTCAGTGGTACACATGAGACAAAGAGACAGCACCATCTGTCTCAATCTACAGATACTGTCCACAGTGCGGAGTTATATAGCGCCAGACAGTCCCTCCTACATGCATACGTTTCGTCAAAGAGAACTGGGAGCAGTGATTCTGTTATCCAAGTCATTCTCTGCATCCACCCCTCCATCAGTGCTATCCAATCCTCAGAGAGGGGGGCACACTATGCAGAGGTAACCATGAATGGGCACACACACACGAATCTGGGCACTGACTCTGAAATGCATTAAGAAAACCATGGAGAAGAAGCACGTGCACAGTCTGACTCAGAAATCCACTCTAAGACACAATGAAACATTAAATTATTCACTGACTTTTCTACGGATCCATTTACTCACACATCATTCCCTTCATTCAACAATATATTAGACTGTACAGTGGTTTAGGCCGTAGTCTCGGAAAACGTATTGCTAACAACTTTCTATACAATGCAGTTCTATTTAGACCAACTACAGCATCCAAAGTGAACAGGAGTTCAATCAACAAAAATGAAATATGATAACTTTCATACAGATAGAGGTAAGTCATTATCTAAACATCATCTGGTTGAGTTTTTTCCTTCTCTATCACTGTTTTTCATTTAGTGTGACTAAAGCTAGACTAATAAAATTCACTGATAACAGCTTATTGCAGAAATATCGGAATCTATATGTGAGCTCTACATTGCGCTACACACACATTTTACTAGGTTTGAGATCATTTAAAAAGTGTGTAACCATTCCAGTTGGTTCCCCAGACATCACTGACATGTTGAGTTTTACATTTTAAAATATCCATTCATGGCACACAGAGAGACCCCTTACACATTCTACCAAAGACTGACAACCCTCACCTAACCTTTCTTGCTCATATAGACTCTTATGTACACACATTACCCCTTACAAATTGTATTAAGTTTATAAAGTTTGCATATTTTTGTATTTCTCATTATAATATTTTAGCTGTTGTTGTAAGAGTGGAAAAAAACTGAACAAATAAAAGGAAGGAAAATTGGAAACTGCTTTTGTCTCAATCTAAGTTTTGTAATATACACTGCTTTGCCAAAATCACAAGACTGTATATATAAAGCTAAAATAAGTGTTGTTTTTTTAAAGTCCACTTTTGGTATAAAAAAGTTAAAGATTTGTATCAGGAATTATTTGTGTTGCTAGTCTATGCTTTTATTTTAAAGCATTACTACTACTACTTGCTTACTAAAGGCCGATACAAAGTTATTAAGTATTTTAAATATTGATATCTGTATGGGCCTAAAAAAAAAATCAGCCAGGTTAAAATTATAACTTCTATATATAACTTCTCTAATGTGTCTCAACAGGAATAATTTTCAAGAACCAGTATTGTTATCTTTCTAGATCTATAATTGGAAGCAGCAACAAAAATAAGCACCTACATTTTTTCACTGTGTTCATGTCCAATGCAGTCACCTCCTCCTGTTTATGCTGACCTCTCACTTGGGCATCTAATGTTAATCTGCTAATGTTAACCCCTCCAGCAACTCCCACTAATAGGAGCCCTGCCCAGTTCCTCCCTTGGTATTCCCATTCCCGCTCTGGGAGGTACCAAGGGGAAAACACACAAACACACTAAATAGGACCAAACTGTGCTACCTCCACACGCACACACATGCACAAATATTCACCTCTACTCCCAGATTTCCCCTCTATCCACAAGCCTTTGCAAACAATTAGATTGGTGGAAATGGCCATATGGGTGCCCTCTCTCCTTACACATACTGCGTGGATTAGCTGAGGCAGGGAGCAGGAAGAAAGATGGTTGACGATAAGGGAAACAAACATACACCAGCATTCCTCCTGGGGGGTTACATTTTATTGTGGGTGACAAGCAAAAACTATTTGTTATCAGATGTGTCAGAAACTCAACTGTTTTGCTGGTTTCCCCACTCATCTTCTGGTTCAAATACGGTATGTTAGAAAATTGAGTGTAGACCTGAGAATGATTCACTTGGGACTCTTTTTTTCCCCCTCTGGTTTCTTATTTCAGAAGTAGCTAGACTGAGAAGAGACTATAGCTCCGAAGTGGTGGTTTGCATGCTGAGTTAGTTGGCTGGAGACCTTCATATGGACTGGTGTTGTCTTTGTGTGTCTGCTAATTTCCAATGCTCCTCCCTTGTGATTGATACAAATTACACTGGGTCACATGCTCACTGTCCACACACCAGAAATATTTTGGGTCCAGTTGATCTCATTAACCTAAATTCAGAGTTGTGTTAGCCAGATGTTGATACACTACTCACAGACTAACTAAAAGAAGAAACTAACATCACATGACAGCAAAATTCCCCATGAAAAAAAAAATCCTTGTTCCAATCCATCTCTGTCAAAATACACATCACACAAGAGTCAACTGGTGATATATGGAGATACACTGTGCGCACACACAGACAAACACATGTGCACTGTCGTTCATCCAAAATACCAGCAAAACATAGTTGGGAGAGTTTTCTTTGTCATGTGTATGTTAGTGTGTGTGGAGCCGACAGCAGAGTGCAGTATGTCTGGCTGACAGGCTGTGAGCGGAGCACTGGAGCAGAACCTTTTGTAGTTGCAACAATGCAATCACAAGGCCCAGAGCAGCAGACACTGGAGAGAGGAGGCAACAGCCAAGGCATGCTAAATATTAGCTGGGTTGGACGTCATTCTGCCTAGTGACACACACACAAACACATGCGTCGTAAGAGACTAGCTCAGTAGCTCATAGTCTATCTTAGGCACAAGCTATGGTGCTATTCAGTGTCGTCTTCAATCTATATTAGTAGGCGCAAATAATAGCCATTTTCTTTTAGAAGCAGATCATTTGTGTGCAGCTTCTGCAAATTATTATGGGTCACGTGCAGCTCATAGCTCATAAAGGTGTTACTACTACAGAATCTCTCGTGTCCTCTTTATGTTATCCTGTCACTTCTTTCAGACCTAATAATACATTTTCTAAAAAATTTTTTGTCCTTTCAGCCAAATGGTTCGTGAATGTTCAAATTTTATCAGCCACTCAATACATTACCACTTTTTTTTGGGATACTGAGTGAAGTAAATATACCAGTCAGCTAGTCGATTAATCTATTTAATTTATTATTCACGGGTCTGTATATGATCAGAAAACAGTGAAAAATGTCAATCACGATATCCAAGAGCAACAGATGGCTTCATTAAATGTCTTGTCCAATAAACAGTCCAAAACATGAACACATGTAGTTTACTGTCATGTAAGATCAATAAAAGCAGCAAATTTAAGAATCTGTTCAGTACATCATTGAACAAACCAAGCATTTTTTTTTTTTACTGCCACCATGGGCTGAATAAGTGACGCAAACACATGTTGCTGCATCCACTTAGTCAGACTATATCTATACATAAAGCCCCATTATGTGATATCATTACAGCTAAAGTTGTTACCTTCTGAAATAAAATTTAAAAAAATAATTGTATATGGTGTGTGAGAGATAAGATCCAATCCTACAGAGATTCACTTTAAACCAGTGTTCTGTTGTGCTATGTAGAGTCATATACCTAAGCTGGATGGAGAGCTGCACAGAACATCACAACCTTCATTCACACACAAGATGAAACAAACAACAGCATGCAGTAACATATTCTTCTGCAGCCACGAGTGAAACTGTGCAGGAGAGAAACTGGAAAACAGAAAGAGTTATAGTCACAAATTACAGATTGAAACTGCAAATAAAAATTTCAAATTCACACATCTGCCAACAACGTCAGAGCTGTGGACAAACATGAAATGACCAATCACATGAGGAATAACTCAGATGTGCGCCAATCACAAGCACACACACTGCAAAGGCAGCCATCTTTTGTAACAGGAGCCAGGGCTGACAAGTTTGGTCTATCATTTTGAGGCCCAGAAATTCCTGCATGTCTGCATACCACAGCATGCAAGGGGAAGGAAGAGGGGGAGAGAGGGAGAGCACAAAGCAAAGGAACAGAGGGACACAGAGGAGAAAAAAAAGGGATAAGGGAGGGAGTCCAGAGGGAGGATTTTTCATACAAGGTGGAGCAACAGAAGCATGGAAGAGAAATGGAGACAGAAAGAGAAAGACAGAAAAAGCCATTTCTCCACTTTTTCATCATACTGTTTCAGTAGTGTCTGACCCTTTTTTACAGGCTTTTCCACACATGAGCAGACCACTAGATGTCCTAGCCATGTCGGTAAAAACTGCATTCATTCGTCATGAGAGCAGCAGGGCCATCAAAGTGCAGTCAGGACAAGAGCAGAAATGGTGAAGGCACAGGGAATGTATCCTATGAGCATGACTGCAGTCTTGTCCTGTGCTACAATAGAGATAGAGTAGCAGACATTTTTACCCTTGATAACTGTCACCACTCTGGTATCATCAAGAGATGCATTTAGGCAAAGAGAGAAGGATTATCATTGCATTTTTATATGTCTTGCAAATATATATGACTACCCATGCCATCATGATGAGAGGAGAGATACCACAAGCAGCAGCAGAATTTAATGACCTAATGTTTTTACGTTTAACATCACTTTCACGATACATGACCATTTAGACATGATCTTTTATAACTCTTTTATACTCACTTTTGAGGTCATTGGCAGCCAGCGAGCAAAAACAGTTGAACAAGAAGTCAATGGATAGTTGAGTGCACCTTTCACACCAAGGGTCTGAAATTAACATCCGCTAAGTCTCGAATGCAGGTAGATTTACTGTTTACTCTTGGAAGGCTATCTGTCACACGGGTGGGTAAATGTTTGTACAAAAATAGTTGTACTAAAATATCTGGCATGATGGATAAAGAAAGAAGGAAATAATTCATGTTTGTTCCCATACAGTGTAGACACATGCTCCATGTGAGCTTTGTTTTTTTTATTTGTGTCTAAACAGTGCCTCGAAGCTGTTGGATCGCTCGAGACAGTCTGACGTAAATGAGCGCCAGACACAGACCGAAGCCGTCCTAGTTTCGTGGCACTGTTTACTGTACATGACATCAGCTACTTGACATTGCAGCTCCGTACTAAACTGTTACTTGCCCCTGGCATGCTGCTAGTATTGTTGCAATCTATACGGCACTTTAGTAAACTACAGTGCTCTAAAAAGTTCTATACAAATAACTTAATTTGATTATCTGTTGATCATACTAAAATAACTATGCTTCAAATGTTGTTCCAGCTCTTCTTCAATACTTTGTTTTCTTAATGAAATTCACTGAAATATGTGAAATTATTATTATGGCCACTAAAAAATATGTTTTGCTGATGGTTTTTCCTCTCAGCAGGCGAGTGAAAAACACACCCTTTCTGAGCATGACGTTCAATGATGCTTTCAAGTGTGTGAACACTTGGAGGAGCAAGACGACACTGTATTAATGTGTCAAATTTTGTGCTGACCAGCTAGAAGCAGTGTTCACATTCCACCTGTCCCTGGCTCAGCTTGTCATATACACACTTCAAAGAGTCCACACATGATTGTTTTCTTGGTCACAACAAACTATTTAAAATCTTTTTAATGTTCAAATTGAAGGAACTGGAAAGATTATATTTCACTGTGATAGTACCTTATATGATAAACCGGTAATATGACTGAAGGAGAGAAGAGAGGCAGAATAAAAACAGCTCTGTTGAAAATGTTGAAAGACTGCAACAAGAGTGAAGCCAGGGGTTCAAGCTGATGAAACAACTGACAGAGAGGAGAAAAAGAAAATCTCCTTTCGTGATCAAAAGTCACATTTTATGGAACCACAACCTCATTCTGTGACTTCTAGCCTTCTACTGAGAGCTAAATCAAGAGTTCACATCTTCATGCACTCTGTATCAACTCATCACAGTTAAACACACACACACACACACACACACACACACACACAGTCAGCACAAGAACTGCTCAACTGTTATCTTACAAGTTATGTTCACCCATATGTAAATGTTCACTGTGTCAACCCTGAGTGTGGAACTTTTCTTTACTGGTTTCTGTGTAAATATTTATTATTTGGTTTGTTTCACTATAGATTCTACAGACTTCCTCTACTAGCTCCTGAGTAATGCTATGAGTCACAACACAAATGCCAAACAAGTTGTACAAGGTGCAGGTCAGAGGTAAAGTACCAGTTTTGCAAATTGGAGCAATGCCAGTCTGTGTCTTAATGCCAACAGTGGAGAGAGGGGCCACTGACCCATTATCCATGACATAGAGAGATTTAGAAAGAACTAGTAGCAACTGTAATAACAAAATGGTTCATGACAGCATTTCTTTACTTAATGAGATACATGATTTCTTTATAAGATCCCCAACGACAAAATTCAATCCCAAAGCTTCCTCCAGCTGTCATCAAAAGGAGGAAATAAAATGTGCATGCTTCAAAACATTCCAACAGATTACTGACAAGCTAGTCTTAGTCTAAGAGCTGCAGGGTTACAGAGCTGGCAATTAAACCTAACAATTAAACCTGACATCTAATATTGCTTGATATACACAATCCTGCACAAATATGGCGTTATGTCCTAAATGGTTATCAGTACAGCACAACAGCATAGGAGGAAGAAGTTTGCCTTTGCTATAAAACACAAGCACATATACCTGTCCATGCTGCACACTAGTACTTCCATCCTGTCGTTGTAAGCCCCCCCACCCTCAACTTGCTCACCCTTGACCTGGGTGGGTCAACCCAGGGTCACATTCTCCCCAATGCATCTACCTACCCCACCCCCCTCAACCCTGAGCCTTGTGTCACAAGTATCGCCTTAAATAGACAAAGGTTCTTTGGACTGCACCATCACAGCCTGCACAGGGGTGGTAGTTTACTAAGAATTATGCTCCTTTCCCAGACACTTAACACATTCTGGGTAAGGTTGGACTCCCTAGAGGGTACTGGGTTTTTTTGCACTAAGGGAAACCTGTTAAATGGTTCAAGGAAAAGAGCCATTTCTTGAAAGCCAAGGACATGACATTCAGTGAAGTGAGCTCGGTCTGGACAGAAATGCGTGGAAAGAGTTGGGTTTGGAAGCAACTTCAAGGATGAGGAGGTCATATAAGGATAAACAAGTTAAATTCAGGAAAATCAAGTTTAGAAACACAAAGCTGATTTTCAGCACTGACTTTTGAGAGCATCCTGTAGTGCAGGCATGTTTAGAAGATACGATTAAGTAAAACCAATTTTGGCTATTCCTTTTTTTTTTTTTTACACTAACCAGTGTACACACATGATCAAAAACAGCAGGAAATAATAAATGGCGAGCATAATAATAATTTGACAAATGTTATATATCAGATGAGCATAAATTCCACAGCCCGCACACCACCTCAAATACTTTCTCAACCTGTGGGAAACACTGCTTTCCCAAGAAGGTGATGTAACAACAAAATTCTTGAGAATTTCAGATGTCCAAACATCTTTCCCAGTCCCTTCAGCTGAGCCGCTACCACGTCAAAGCCACCCATGAAATTCCAGGAATTTTACAAAGCATAAGCATCACATATTCCAAATACAGTACATACTAGTAGCTGTGGTTATAAACTATGTTAAGCCCCCAACACAGTGTTCAGAGATCACATATGTATGAATATACTCCACTGAAGCAGCAGTTTTCCTTTTACAGCGAGCTAATGATGTGCAGGTAGGGACTGTATCTGCTTAGACTGAGCTACACAACATAATTTTCTTCTCAGGCTAAAGCGTGTGTGTGTGTGTGTGTGTGTGTGTGTGTGTGTGTGTATAAAGACTGCTATAATAAACACTACAATAAACACTTTTCATTTTATTATTTCTTTTAGTCATAAAAGTTTAAGAAATTGGAGAGAAAACTGCAAACACCATCCAAATTCATGTTGAACTAGTCCTGACGAAAGTGTTACTTTATCTAATCTTATCAAACAGCAGCAGACAGCTCAGCATGCCCAGTGGGATAATGGGAAAAGTCTGTACCTTAACATTCCCGGTATTGCGAATATTGTGGTTATTTAAAGAGAAACTCAACAAGAATTATTTATTGTGGCTTAAGGTTCAATTACTATTACTGTCAACTAGAACTGTTTTTGAAGATTGAAAAATAGGGTAATATTTTCTAACAATGTAACCAAAGATAGTTGACTATACATGTCAGTGATCATTTTCATACTGCAGTGAGGATAAACACAATTAAGGTTGTACTTTCCCACAGCAATTGTAGCACTGCCCCTGTGTGTGTGTGTGTGTGTGTGTGTGTGTGTGTGTGTGTGTGTGTGTGTGTGTGTGTGTGTGTGTGTGTGTGTAGGCCTGATGTCACAACTGGAAGCAGGCAGTCATCTGATCTGGCCAAACACCTGAAAACAATCCCCTTCTCTCGGCAAGAGGGAGGGTCATGTTATTTTCCTCCCTCACACACACAAAAACACTTTATGGAATCCTCACAGCTCGCCTCTCATCTCAGTTGGCTGTATTCTCATTTCATTGACCAGGCTGGGTTGACATTCAGACATACTGGTGTGCAACCTGGGGGATTCGCAAAATGATAAGTGTATTAGACATTTCCGTCAGAGTTTGGCATTTTTGCAGATCTAGAGACCTGTGAACAAACTAATCTAGTTTTTCTTTCCTTTCTTTTCATTGTCTCTCACATGTAATTAATATCCCGCCATCACACCATACATCGCTAACCTCCCCCCCAGGGCCTAGTTGTACAGCTCGCCAGTAGGAAGTGCTTTGGACAAAGGCGGGAAGTAATGAGGAAGTCCTATCAGACAACTCAGGCTATAACAATCGCTTGCACGCCAAGATGGTTTCCCCCACAGCTTGCACACAAACTATCAGAGATGAACACACACATACTGAAAATATATTTATTTA
>JANJYP010051847.1:2500-5000 GCA_024605115.1 Rastrelliger brachysoma
ACACACACACACACACACACACACACACACACACACACACACACACACACACACACNGGGGAGATGAGGGTCAGACAGGACTGATTGTCTCTTCCAGTCGCTCCAGAGAGCATATTGATTTTTCCCACACTCCTCTTTCCACACACACCTCCCTCTCATTCTCTCGCCTCCTCTATTTCTCTTTCCTTCTCTCTAAAGAACCCTTCATATTTTTCTTTCTCTCCCTCACTCCCCTGTTCTCGTCCTTTTCTCAAACCTCACTTTTTCTTCCCAAACTCCTCTGAGTCACTTCTCCCACTTTCTCCCTCTCCATCCATCCCACTCTCCAGTTTCTCTCTTTTCTGGTGTTATTCAGCCTCCTACTATGGACTGTCCACAGTGTTGAATGGGGCTGACCCTCACTCTTGGGATGACTAATGTGACAATGTAATACATCTCCTGGGTGCTGTGAAAACTTTGTGCAAAGACCATTTCTTTGCTGCGCTTCCAAGGTGTTTTCAAGCCTCAAATGATTTACTTACACCATACAAACCTTATACAACACTCTCACAGGATGCAGGACTCCACACATCACTCCTTGCATCTGACAGAAAACAGCCCTCTCCTATAAAGGCCCATCTGCAACAAGAAACCTGCCCCTGTCAGGAAATCATATATTGTGTCAGTATTTAAGACCCATTTCTTCACCACAGCTTACAGCCCACTATAACTCATTCACTCACTTCTGCTGCTGTAGTACTTTTCAGGACCCTCATATATGAGATGCTTTGATCATTCTAAACCAACAGAAGGTATGAGCATAGCATTTTTAATTAGTTAAATGTTATTAAACTAAAAATTTTAGTAGGAGTGATGAGATGTGTAGCGGAAATAGTTTCTGTTGGGAGCCCAATCTATATGAATACCACTGAAATCCAAGACATACAGGTAAGCTTTAAATAAAATATTGTAAAAATGCCAGCACCTAAAAAAAATCCTACAAAATTGGCCTTTCAGGTTTTGGTCCTCGAGATTTCAATTAAAGCTCAATGACAGCTGAGCTCCAGACAAAGCTCAAATAACTCCAATTTCAGGTGGAGGTTTAGAGGTAGCTTGTCATCCCAGGAAAAGGTTCACATTCAGTTCAAATTGATGAAAAAAAAATCCTGTTCCAGTTGAGACTTTCAATTTCATGTTTGTTTGCCTCTAAGTTTTCTCACCAATCACCAGGAGTGGAGGAAGGGGAAGTGACATATGACAGGTTATAACATTATATGTTGATTATTTAAGACTCAACTGTAAAACCGTCAGGTAAAACTTTAGATTACAGCCCATAATAAGGAGGCAACAATATGGGAACGTAGAAATAATTTATAATATAGATAGTTCTCTTTAAGGATCTCCCACACTGAACTGCTTCTCAGTAGATTGTGCTGTACCCTGTATACATACAAATAAGCAGAGGCAAACTGTAGTGAAGTACATTTACTTGATTAGGCTACTGTACTTAAGTACACTTCTTGGAGATCTGTACTTTACTCAAGTATCATGTTGGCCGGTGGGGGAAACTTGTGACTTTTACTTCACCACATTTGAAAGGCAAAAACTATACTTTTCACTCGACTACATTTCTATCCATTTCTATTCAAGTATTTCTTATTTTTTAATTAACATCAAACAATCAGTTGAGAGGGACCCTACGTAGCCGTACTATGAAATTCTCTCTTTAGCAGGAAAAGGGAATTCTGGAAGCAAAAAACTTTAAACTTAATTCAAGGAACAAAAAATGTTATTAACCAGTTACCAATATTTGAACACATTCAAAATTATAAAGTTCCTAGAACTGGTTCAAAGCGATATATAAACACTTTCATTCACACACTGTCAAAGGTATGTCAGAACATTGCTATGTTGTTAAAAATATGAAAATCGCTTCTTTTTTTCTTTAAGTTGTTTTTATTTTTGTTCCATTCTTCAAGGTATTTACATTAAAAATTCTACAAAAACTCCATCAAATAGGTTCTATATGTGAAAATATTGTAAGCATGGTTGTAGAAGATATTGTGGTAATAATAATCAATACTTAGAAAAGTACTTTTAATACTTAAGTATTGTTAAAACAATGATTTAAGAAAAACTTTCACTTGCATTGTAGTAAAATTTAACACACAGTATCTGTACTTTGAGTTAAGTAAAGAAGCTGTGTACTTTGTCCACCTCTGCAAATAGGTAAAATCAAATTACAGAGGAGACACATAAGTTCTTTTTAAGTTTCCAGATTGTTAACCCCTTTTTCTCAAACTTCTTATCCTCTCCTTGCAATTAAGCGCTATATTAGTATACTGAAGGAATTTGCTGTATGTTTTAATCCCATGCATTGTAATGTTAGTCACATACAAACTGAACTTGGGAGAACTGGTTGTATAGAAATTACTTACAATTTTTTCTCTTGAAACTGACATATTATGCATCATCATCATCATCATCATCATCATCATCATCATCATCATCATCACTGTGG
>JANJYP010051847.1:7500-23615 GCA_024605115.1 Rastrelliger brachysoma
TAAAACACACACACACACACACACACACACACACACACACACACACACACACANGAAACTGGGTACACCTTCCTGCAGTGGCAGAGGAACATTGTTTCCGACATACCAAAGGAATCCTCCTGCCATGAGATCCTGTTCACCTTCTCAGCATCTCCCCAAGCCTCGGCAGCTGGGCGTGTGTGTGATAGACAACAGCCTCTCAGTCCCATCACAACATTCACACACTTCAGGGCCTGAATCCAGTTTCAATACATTTCATAGACTGATATCATCAACACGAAACTGGCAGCTGGGAGAGAAAGGAATTTGAGACAAGAGGAGGTTTTGTTTTTTTTAATGTTGCTGTTTGTGTGTTTTGGTGTGGCTCTGTGTGTTCATTCATGTGTGTATGTGTGTGTGTGTGTGTGTGTGTGTGTGTGTGTGTGTGTGTNCTCACTGCAGCTGTGTAACCAGCCTCTATGTTGACTGTGCCAGTCCAAACAAAAACATCATTGGTTTTTAATGATGTGATTATCAGGCAGCACACACGCAAACTACATGGATCTGATTAAGACCCACAGTGGGTTTGATTAATGTGGTCAATTAATACATAGATGTAATTAAGTGTTTGAAATTCTCTGTGTCTGTCTGCTCCACTGTGTGAACTTGTGTCTGTGAATATGCATGTCAATTTGCATGTGTATGTGTGTGTGTACAGTAGGATGAGCTCTGAGCAGCATGTGTCTCAGTAGCAGCTGTCCAGAGGCCAGGTGGCTGAACTGACCTCACACACACACACACACACACACACACACACACACACACACACACACACACACACACACACACACACACACACACACACACACACACACACACACAGACTAACCCCCACACCTCCAGCTTTACTGCGTGGCCATAAACCAAAGATAACACAAACAGCTCCTAAATCAACAGGCTAGATTGAGCAGTACCAACATCACAGCCGACAGACAGATTCACTTCTCATTAGCAGTTCTACAAACCTGTATTCTGCCCAGCTCAGCATCAGAAGATATTCCCAACATGGGATTGGTCATATGAAAAAAAGATTATCTGCAAAATCTGTAAAATTGACAAAGCCAAGATCAGAAATAAATAGAAATGGCATTCACTGCAGCTCACCTTTTTACTGGTAAAAAAACATATTACTTTTGGTGTACACATATCTGTTATGTAAATCACTGGAGTTCTGTTTTGAAAAAAATCAAAACAGGAACATTTGCATGATAAATTAGTTTATTTCATGATGGTTCCCCCCTTATTTCAATTTCCAATCTGTTGTCTGCTTACAAAACTTGAGTTTTGTATATGGTCACACTGAGCCTGATAGCATCCTGCTATACAACACAAGAACCACTATGTACAACAACTCTCATTAGCTTTTCTGATGGAGTCACTTTCTTATCCAACTTAAAAACATGAACACACATCTTGCATTGCGCCTTAGCTTGTATTAGGCTATTAGGTGTGTTGTTTTAGCAATACTGTAATGACCATATATAATTCTTTATCAGTCTCTCCAGAAAATACAGGAAATAGCAATGCAGTATTAAAAAACAGAAAAAGAAAAAAAGAAAATGGAACAGAAAAGGTAGGTGAAAGTGGCAAGATTTATTCAAGGGCAACATCAGCATCATTCATTTTCGGGTCAGCGAGCACCATACTTGAGTATGGTGGATACTGGTTAGAGGCATCACGTGACTTGCTGACATTGCGGTAAGTCCGAGTTTGGTTTAAATCATCTTTTTAAAGTGAATTTTTGAATTAAAGTGGATGGGAACAATATGAAGCTTGCAACCACACAGCAATTTTAAAATATATGCTATTTTGGGTAACTTTATTGTTCCCCTGAGGGAGAAATTCAAAATTTACTTAACTAAACATTGACATTTCCAAAAGTAAAAAGAAAAAAAAAATTTCTTAAATGTAAATGTAATGTACTGTATGTCTTCTTAGCACAAAATTTTTGAATATTGGTATGAACAAGTGTGATAAAACAGTAAAAAGTGATCTCTGTGGTTAAAGATGCCGCACTGTAAAAAGTCATTCTAGTTTGTCAGGTCACACCTGCTCTTACAATAACAATGTCATCTAACTTTGTCAGTTCAGAAACATAATTGGATCTTTGTTCATGTTAAAGACATTTTCATCTCATCATAACTGTGGCATGTAACAAGTTCAATATAGATATCATTTTAACTTTACTTTTGAGTATGTGCAAAGATTTATTCCTTACTCAATGTGCATTCATTCAAGCTTTAAGACATAAAAAAATGTTTTAAAATCATATCGTCGTACCATGTCTATAACTATAATAGATTATTATATAAACAACTTATTCACTATGTATGACAGGTTTTTGTTTTGCTGATGAAGCCCATTTCACCTAATTGTCTTACTGGTTTATTTTCTAACTAATGAGATATCAAGGGTTGGCGCCATTTTAAAAATCAAATATTCTCATTACCATTAGGTAATTGCTATCAGTGCTGTGACAAAATGCCAAAAAGCCAAAATGTACAGTCTTACTAGCAATGCTTTGAGCTGCATCTCACGACAGTGCTACATAGGCACACCACTGGCTTTAGTTTTGTGTGCTAGTCGGGTTAGGCTGTGTCTAAACAGGCCATGTGCCCTAATTCCTTGGTGTATTGGAAATACAGGTCACTGTCTATCTCCCCTGTGTTTCTTTTCTTCTTTTTTGACTCATTTTAGCTATGATCAAACACCATCAATGACCAGCATGCATGTGCGTCCTCCAACCACCCCACTACCCCGTCTCCTCCACATTGTCTTGCCTATGTCATCTTCCCTTTGTTCAGTCTTATTATAACTCTTATCTTTCTTCATCCCCCCAAAAAAGAAAAAGAAAAAGATTTGGGATTGTTCCCTCAAGCACATTCTCTGATTGATGGGGGGGGTGTGGGGGAAGAAGGGGAGACAGGAAGCAGTATAACACACACACACACACACACACACACACACACACACACACACACACANGAGAGAGAGAGAGAGAGCACATCTGTATTACAATCACACACAGCTGCTTATAGTCTGTTTTGGGAGTTGGGGGGGCAGGCTTCATCGCTGATATGTCATCTCCTTTAGATACTGTATGCATGTCACTAATCCCTATAAGAATAACCATAAAATCTATTTAATGTTCATAATCTATAATCTATGTATGAGATTCTAGTTTAGACTGGGGTTAAATGCTAAGGTTATTAGTCATTAATTATTTCATTAATAAAATAACAAGTCCTGTACAGTTTTCAAGGCAACGTTAAAGATAAGATATGTTTGAAAACAAGCAATAAAGAAAAATAACACATAATGGGACATAATAAGTAGTCCTGCAAGTACAAAAAACAAATTAATATTTGAAGTCACTCTTAACATTAAGAGGCTGATTGTGGCATAACCTTCCTTTTACTTTCAGCAGCTTTAGATCAGAAGACCTTAGACACCTGCAGGATACCTGAAGCTTCAAACGGTCGGATGATTTTGTGATATTGAAATTTTGTCAGTAACGTCCTTTTAAAATATGTACAACTAGCACAGTGGCTGCATAAAAACGGAGAGCAGCCATTGGTAGACAGTACTGAGTAATCAAAAATTAATTATTTGTAAACTAGATTAAATACAATACAATAAATATTACAATAAATCTGCAGGCTTCTTGTTCAGCATGTTTCAAATTTAAGGAATTATAGCAAAACAAAGTCATAAATAGAAAGGAAAAAACTTCTGTACTGAGCATATGGTAATGCTGAGTAGTAGCATATGCATTGGCACATATAAGTGGAAAATCATTCTCTCAATCAATTGGTAGGTTGCAACCACAACATATGAATATTGAGACTTATGCTTATTGTAAAAATTCTTCTTGTTCATGTTGACCTTTAGAAGGTCCTATCCAAATGTGTTTTCAAAGTGATGGGGGTCAAAAAGCATAGCCCTTGTTTTGAATATACACACACATTTAAACAATATGAGGCTTCAGTTGCCTATCTAAAAGGTTCAGTCAAAAAAGGTAGCTGTCTTCCACTGGTTTTAGTATCAAATTCTGTGTTTTCCTGTTCAACTGCAGTGGACATATAACAAAAAGAGTCTGTCTGGCACTTAAAAGACTCACTTTGAAAGAGATACAGTAGCCTATACTTGATTTGACTCATTTGGATGGCTTCAAAAAACTTTTAAATGGCCCCTCATTTGAAAGCACATTATCCTTCTAATAGTCAGTATAAGCAGGAGGAATAATTTTGGCAATAAAAACATAAGTCATAGTTCATGTGGGCGTGACTATTGTTTTGGAACAGACGTGAAAATTTGTAAACCCGTCCTTTGATTCAAATTGAAAACTCTCTCTATAGTAATGTCTCTGCTTCCCAGTCTCAGTCAGTGTGAGCATCATGAGACAGGTGTCCTGAAATTGTCTTAGATATATATTATATAGCACTCCATTCTTTGTTTAACTATAGAAATTGAAGCATCAGATGGGTCTTCCTCACTTTGTCCACATATACAATAGATTCTCTATATAATCTCTGTCGCCTTCCTGAGGCCAGTTAAATAAAGCATCAGGTGACCGGTACACTGCAGTGAGAAGGACAGTCCCCTTTCTGAGGTCAAACTGTTGCTGCTGTTTCACTGGAAAGTTGCTGCTACCTTGAGGGAAATTGCAGTGTGTGTGTGTGTGTGTGTGTGTGTGTGTGTGTGTGTGTGTGTGTGTGTGTGTGTGTGTGTGTGTGTGTGTGTGTGTGAGAGAGAGAGAGAGAGAGAGAGAGAGAGAGAGAGAGAGACAGAGAGAGAGAGAGAGGGACCGGAGCGGGCATGTCTGCCACTGCGTCTGTCCAGGCAACTCTCTCTTTCTCTCTCTCTCTCTCTCTCTCTCTCTCTCTCTCTCTCTCTCTCTCTCTCTCTCTCTCTCTCTCTCTCTCTCTCTCTCTCTCTCTCTCTCTCTCTCTCTCTCTCTCTTGCTCGCTCGTTCGCTCGCTCGCTCTCTATGGCACACTCTCGGGAGCAGCGCTTTGACGCACCACGCAGAGTTGGATTATAGTATTGAGCGCTGGTCTTTCACGGGGATTTTTTTCCTCCCTCACATTGCCTACACCCTTGCCATTGACCGGCAATTGATATATAATCGGAATCAATATCTTACCACCACGGTGACTTCTGCTGAGCTTTTGAGGAAAATAGAACCCTATTGCTGTTTCCTCGCCGGACGCGTGTTGTGAATTAATAACCAAGAAAGCCTCACCTGGAGTGTGTGTGTGTGTGTGTGTGTCTCTGTGTGTGTATGTGCACTAAAGTGTGTGTGAGATTGTGTTTCTCCGGATCAGACCAAGGATCGAGGTGTTTCACTGGCTTGGCTCCACACACGCACATATACACACACAGAGAGAGACGCAACACGCACCGAGAACATTTGGGCACTGCATGCCGGGGACATGTGGAAGTTTGCGCCGCTGTAGCGCAGCCAGAGAGCCGGTCCACCGCCTCGTCGTCCTCCATTCTCCCTGTCCAGGGCCACCAAACTCCCGTTTCCCAATCCTTCACACATCGAAACCCCACTAAAAGGACCCCAATGTAATTTTAGGAAGAGACATTTCAGAAACATACATCTGAAAAAGGAGGATCGCGAGAAGGAGGACGGCATCCCGTTGCGTGCAGAGTTTGGTGAGCTCTTTCAAGGATTTCAGGGCTTTTCTTTTTTAACGCCCTTATTTTCTCAGTATTTTGTGGGTCTCATATTTGCCCCCACTTGCCGCAGTGATGGTGGGAGCTCTGAGCCCCGTTAGCCCTGGCCGCTCCCCGGCGTCTGCGCTGGGGCTGCTGGTGGCTGTTCTGGTCCTGTCCGGTGGAGCGGACGGCCAACCCTGTCCGGCCCAGTGCTCCTGCACCGGGACTACAGTGGACTGTCACGGCCAAGGGCTCCGCAGCGTGCCCAGGAACATACCCCGCAACACAGAGAGACTGTAAGTAATGAGGGGCATTCACAGCACAGTTTGGACTAAATATACTCATGTTTCCTTGGATTCACTTAACAGAGAAACACCTAAAATATCGTTTAATGTTAATATCACAGCGACTTAATGATGCTGATAAACAGCAACATAGATCTTATCTAACTTTTGGTATTTTCAGTTGAATCTTTTGTAATAAATTAAGATTTTCCAGAGGGGTTTTAAAGAGTTTAAGGAGACCTTATTATTATTAGTAGCTTATATATTTCTAGTATTTGTTTTGCTAAATATCTCTTTCAAAGTATTATGAAATTTCTATGGATACTGTAATTGATACATTTCTATATTCAGTCATTTTAAAGTGCACTGCCTGACCACTGCTTAATAGCGCATAGTTTAACGTGAGGGTTACAATCAACAACTGTACCTCACTTTATAACTGTAAATGCTAATAAATTAATCTCGTGTGATATTTAGCTAGGTTAATGTAAGTACAAAAAAGCTGATTACTCGTGTTGAATGCGAGAACACGTTATACGCTGATCGCGGAGCCGAAGTTGGGGGCACTGCTGTGGTTGTGCTGGTGGTTTCGCACTGTTGCATTAGCACTGCCTCCGTAGACCACATCGGTTTGTCTGGGGACCAGCAAGTTAATCAAAAACGGATTTGGACAAGTGGGCTTTGAGTTAAACAGGCCGCTATTTTATTAGGCAAAGACCCCTTGATGAAATTAAAATTTGCCCTGTAGCGCAGCAGCCACAGGTCTCTCAGTTTCTCCAATGACATTTCTGCATTGGCCACGGCGCACAAGTTTCAACAAAAAAACCCTCAGTAGATTAGTTTACCAGCTTTGTTTTAATGATATATCATACCTCATGTACTGATCTTTATATCTGTGCTCATTTCTCTGTCTAGGGATCTGAATGCAAACAACCTCACTAAAATAACCAAGGCGGATTTTGCAGGACTGAGGCATCTGCGAGTGTTGTAAGTGGCTTTATCTGTTTTATTTTCTCCTCTTCTTTGCAGATCCAAAAAGCAAACAAAAATACACTCTGACAAGGAGCACTTCCCCTCTCCAAATAACACATAAAAAGGATTTAACTGTTTCCAATCCTGTGCAGCATCAGGCTCATCAAGCCCTGGAGCTGCCGCATGCAGCACTGCGTCTAAATCGTGGGAAGCGGCAGTTTCTTTGAATCAGCATGTGTGTCTAAACAGAATAGCTGTGGCACCTGTTAATGCTGTCGTGTTAATCTGGCAGTGGAGGTGTCAGGAGGGGCTTATTTTAACCACCGGGCCCTGGGGCCCATGTGCTGGAGTGATTAACCCGCTGGCGAGGAAGTGATGGAGGGCAGAGAGAAAGAGATAGCGGTCATTAGGTGTAACCACGGAGGGAGGAATGCTGCTGGAAGGGAGATAGGCTAAAAAGGAAATGAAAGAGAAGGAAAGAAAAGAAAAGGAAAGGCAAGGGGAGAGTCAAGTAAGAACAGGTTTCTTACCTGGGATGAATCTAGGTTAAGAGTTCGCCTGCACCAACATGGCTGGGACAGGGATAGCCTGCTCTTATTGTGTGTGTGCCTGTTATTCAGCTGCTAAAAGTGAATGGCAGGGAATACACATTGTTGGAATTCCTCTAGAGATTATGTCCTTAATTGTGTGTGTGTGTGTGTGTGTGTGTGTGTGTGTGTGTGTGTGTGTGTGTGTGTGTGTGTNTGTGTGTGTTTTCTCAGTGCTCATTGTTTCCTATGTGTTCACAGCTTACCTGTGTGGACTCACATAGACAATCAATCTTTTTGCACTTCAATATGTCAGTTACATGGATGCACTGTCCTGTATTAATGGGCTCATACAACTTATAAAAGCATGTGTGTGTCTTTGTGTGGTTGCTGGGCTTGATCAGCACAGTGCCTCTGGTGCTGTAAGTGAATGAGTAGTCACAGCTATATGGTTAGATAGAGAGTAAATTGGATGATAGATGAGTCGCTGTCCAATTGATAGGCCAGTTTTAAAGTCAATTCTGTGGCTGTATCGACCCACTGCTGATTCTCTCTCTCTCTTTCACTTTCCATTTCTTCTTTTTTTTCATGCCCTGTGCCGCCTATCTTTTTCATCTCTACCTCTCCTTTCCTCTTCTCCTCCCCAATGTCAATCTTTTTGCCTCTCTTGTGCCCTATCTCATTCTCTTTCACCTTCTCTTCCTCTTCTCCCTCTTATCTGTTGCCCCATGCAACCATTGTTCTCCTTTTCTTTGGCCTCTCACGGTTTCATTGCACAAACGACTCTGTCAATGCTCACTTTCTCTCTCCCTTCTCTCTTCTTTTTTCTTGTTGTCTCACCCTTTCTCGGTGTTTCTCTTTCAGACAGCTAATGGAGAACAAAATCACCACAATTGAGAGAGGAGCCTTCCAGGACCTGAAAGAGTTGGAAAGACTGTAAGTAATACATTTTTCTGTATGAATACTATGCATCACAAACAAATACGTGGGTTGAGCACCTTACTAAACATTGACAACATTAGTGTTTACTTGACAAATATCATTCTTCCAAAAGATATTCCCTGATTTACTCTTTCGATGATGGTGGTGCTTCTTTAAATGCTCTTACACACACACTGTGCAATAACAGCTAACCTAACCTAACCTGTAATCTAATCCAGACTGTATAATATCAGTTTTGAGGTCATATTTAATGTCTAGCAAAATGTAGAATAGAAAAGATGTGTCATTAACAATTTTCACTATTTTGCACAGCGTCATTATACATGTATCGTTTCAGACTATTTTGGCTTTGGTTGACAAATCTCTAAATCACTTCAAATGTGTTACAACACCTCCTTTGCTGCTCTGCCTGAGGTTTCTTCCATTTTTCCCTGTCAAGAGTGTTTTTCTTTAGTTTTTCTTTATTCTAACAAAGAGTCTAAGTATAGAGGTTGCATTGATCTACAGACTGTAAAGCCTTCTGAGGGAAGTTTGTGATTTATGATATAAGGTAATTGAAATCAAATTGGCATGACATATCGAGATCTGCTGTTTTAAACTAAAGATCAGAAATGTAACTGCATTTACCTTTCATCATTATCATCTTCTTGAATAACTGAAGATAACAGAATAACAGGTAACAGAATATAGGACCTAAAACATCAGAGTAAAATCTGTGAGATGTTCAACATGGTTGAGATCTACAATCATTTTTACAACCCGCCATCTGGATGTCTTCATGACGATTGATCTCAGCCATCATGAGGCAAGGCTGTCAGTGTCTCAGTCCCAGAGGAAAGTTTTGAGATGGAGTCACATGGCAGTAAATGAGGAGCAGCCAAAGGTTGTTACGACGCTAGCCTGGAATCACTGGTATTCAGCATCCAAGTCTGAGGCAGTTATGGCATAATTTAGTCCTGGTAGTCTGTGGGAGACAGAGAGGGCGAGACAGACATGGAGAAGGGGGATGTGGACCCCTGACTGGTGAAATATCCATTGTGTCAACTGTCAACTTTGCTTGATGTGCGAGCTGTTCATATATGTGTGTTTTTGTGTTAGTGTGTTATGCAGCCTGACCGACAGGCAGTGACTGGAATGCAGCAGACTGTGACAGAGTCTGAGGAGGCTTAGAGGCAAGCTTTTAATTAAAGACACATAAAAATCCTTGCTGCTTACGCACACATTTACGAAGACAGAGAAGTACTGTGTACATATTCACCTGTACACATGCAGATGCATATAGAGCAAATCAAATGAAGGCGGTTAATCATTTTGATAGCTGTTTTCGGTGAGTCAGAATGAAATGGATGAAATATCAAGATTCTCCAGGTCCTCTTGTCTGGGTTGTGTCATGCTTTCTCCACTCACTGCTGCATTATATCTGCTCCTTGTTGATAGAGAGGGAAGCTCTGTGGACCACTATAGGGATTCTTCTCATGTCTCTCATGCAACTAATGTTGGGTTCTGTCCAGCTAAGCATTTCTGGGAATTCTTGCCCAGAGCTGTAGACAAAGCGGGCAATATTTAACTTTGTATACGAATATGAATACCTTTATTGTCATTGTTTAAGTACAACGAGATTCACTGTGCTGTATGATCCAGGTTTAACCATTCACATTGAGAGTAATTGCCCTCTCTGCCCAGAGTACATGCTGATAATACAGTCTCTCATGGACTGTATACATAGGAACATAACAGGCTTTGACACACACTTGAGAATATAAATTAATGAGTAATCAGCAATTGCAATTAACATCTTACACATCTGCTCCCAGACCATGCATACTTGTTTTGTTGCCTCCTATCTCTGGTCACCACAAACACCTTTGACACAACTAACTTTCTGACACAACATGGCTATTTTCTGTTGTCCTCATGAGGGTTTTCAACTGTAATTCTCTGGCGTGGCATGTTCACAAACACAAAGATGGAGTCAGTCATCAATGCCCCCCCGCAGCTCCTGGACAAAGGCACGTCTCCGGAGTCTGGAGTCTGGGGGCTCATTTCAAAGGCCTTCGTCCTCTAGGGGACTGGAGGGAGCCTGCTGGGCACCACTGCCCAGAGGAGAGGGCCCTAAGCTGGGTTGATGGATCCACAGTGACTGCCTCCCAGAGGGGTGGAAAACGGTTCCCCTTCTCATCCCCTTTTGTGACAGGCCCTGCAGGGCTGGGCAGGGTGGGGTCAGGTGTGGGGCAGTAGCTGGGGGGTATGGAGGAGGTGTGGAGGAGATAGGCATGTCACAACACGCATATGCACATACACAAACACATGCATGACTATGGATATACTCATGCACGCGCATTCTCTTTTGCAAGGCTGCTCCGTCACTTGTAGTTTTATCTTGATTAATTCTTCTACCTCGTCATGTTTTTTCTCTACATCCACCCATTTCGTTCTCTCTCTCTATTGTCCTCCACATATAGGAATGTCATACATTCTTTACTCTCCCTGTGGGTGAAAAATACAATAGAGAGTTTTCGATCCTCTAATCCTCCTCTTACATTTGACAAGTTTATAGCTCCTGTTTAATTCAAAGTCTGTGAGACTAAAATGAGATAACAGCCACAGACATGGAGAAAAAACAAAATAGTAATCACAGGTTTTGGGACAATGATTTCAAAGAATAACAGGGAGCTAAGTCCTGAGATAATTAGCCTGTAATTGAGTGATCGCATTGTCAAAGATCACTTTAAACAGCAATGAATAACTGTAAAACTGATTACAGGTAGTAAAAAGTGTCTATCAACAGTGAAAGCAAATGATCATAATGTAACAAGCAGACATTCTGAATAGCAAAAGATAATTTTAACAGTGATCCCAGATAACAGGATTTGGACCTCAAAAGAAAAACTCTGGACTAATTGATTAGCTCTAAAGCCTATGAGAGATAACATTGTTCTCACAGATCATTCCTGGGCAAAGTTTAGTCTTTTTTCCATTTTTATTAAGCAGCAGAGCTTGAAATTATCTGCACTGTGGAGACACACAAAAAGCCATTTTCACTACAGCAGTTCTGTCTAAAAAGTAACTTGAGACATATTTTCCTGGGTCGCTGCTGACATTTGTTATGTGTTTTGGTAGAAAAGCTCATCAGTGCTACTGCATTTGAATGATTTCTTTTGTATTTTTGTGACAGGAAAGGAATTCCCACGACAGGTGAAATATTTTATATTGGTGTGTTGTAAGGCAGAGATGGTACCTGTCATTGATGTTTAGATCATTGATCAGTGTTACCTTTGCCAGACAATAGATCTTAGTTCACTTCAGACGCACCAACTGTTAACAAAAAGCATGGACTTTCTATCAGTCTTAGACTGGACACACACACACACACACATACACACACACACACGTACACATTTGCGCAGATACACACCAGTCAGTATGAAGTGGCTTTGGAGTGAAGACACTTTATGCAGTCATAGAAATATCCACAGGGTATGGGTTACAACTATGGTAACAGTATTGTTTGTGTATGTGTGTGTATGTGTGTCTGTGTGTGACAGATTGTTAGTACAAAATGTCTGTTATGGCACCAGTGGCATTGGTAGAGTAATAATTGGTTTCTGAGGTGGTTTGTTATTTCCTTCCCAGCCAGAGAATGCAACCAGTAGTACTATACAGCAACAAGGCTCAGAGCTCTTCGTACTGACTGTGTGTGTTTCTGCGTATCTATCTGTGCTGTATGTGTTGGAAAAAATGTACGTGTATGTGGTTGTGTGCTTGTGTGTGCGTGTGTTTTTACTGTGTGGTTTGTGGCTCTCTAGCACCTGTTTATGACTGCAGGGATTATCACCCTGCTGCAGTGTGGTATTAGCCAGTTGGAGTGACTCTCACACCTCAGACTACTGGCCACTCGGTGTTCATTCACCTTCAGTCAGAATTTGACTAATGAGACACGACTGTGGAGGTACTCTGAGGGTGGTTATGTGTGCATGTACACACACACAAACACACACACACACATACACACGCACACACACACACACANCCTTCAGATCGAGAAAGAAATAGATGGATTATTAGAGCCAGAAATGGACATGCAGAAGCCATCAAAATAAGGAGTGACACTCATGATGGCAATTCAGTTGTTTTACTTTCAGTAAAACAGTTTCAGACTGGAGGAGTTATGGATTGAACTGCCAATTTTCCTGAATGGTGGTACCCCACTCTACCTTCCGAGCTGAGATGACCATCCATCCGTCCGTCCATCCATCCATCCATCCATCCATCCATCCATCCATCATCTGCCACTTATCTGTGGTTCTGGTCACCGAGGCAGCAGTCTAAGCTGAGATGCCCATACTTTCCTCACCCCAGACACTTCTACCAGCTCTTCTGGAGCAACACCAAGGCATTCACAGTTGAGAAACACAGTCCCTCCAGCATGTCCCTTCCCCAGGACCTCCTCATGGTGGGAGAGGCCTAGAACACCTCAGGGTTAGGTGTCCAGGGGCCACCCGAAAAAGATGCCTAAGCTACCTCAACTGGCCCCTATTGATGAGGAGGAGCAGTGGCTCTACGCCGACCTCTTGAATGACCCAGCTTCTCAGCCTAGCTGACATGACCCTGATTATAAAATTATGAAAAGTTTTAGGGCTGAATAAATTTTGACTGTCTTGAATCCTCTTGCTAACAAAGCAAGATTAAGGCTACAAACGATCCATAATGAAACTGTAGTCTCTCTGATTTTGTGTGCACATCTAATTCTCAAATATAGGTAAACCCCTACTTTTCAAATGGAGTTTCTAGAATATTCAAGCTGATATACGATTTTGAATTTTACAAACAATCTCACTGCTAGATGTCACTAAATACTACACAGCTGCACCTTCAAAATGCACACAAAATGTTAATGCTACAATTTACTTTTGTGATGCATATGTATAATGAAAATGTCAAAAGAAATGCAGTGTGCATGGCTAGTTTGTGAAACTGATGAATAATTCAGCTTTCTCGTGTTGCGTTAATTATGTCCCTAAAATGAGCAAAAAATTGTGATTAAGGTGTTATATGTATGTATGCTGTTGAAATAATTAGACAGTCAAGTTTTGAAAAAAGAATAAAGCCAATTTAAATGTGCTGTAACCTTAGAGGAACCATTCAACAGACCAGTTGTGATCTCTGCATCTTTACTTCATTCTCTCAATCTCCTAGTCTGACTGCATTGCATCTATTTAAAGGGGATGAGCTCATACCCATTCTCTGTCCTCTTTCCTCCTCCACACCTCCACTAGCCGTCCGTACACTCTCCCAGGGGAGGTCTAGCCCACTAACGGGTGCTCATGGCTGGGCCGAACCTGCAGGGGGAGTGGGCCCCTCTGTGGGACCACGTGGGGCTCTTAGCTGGCGTTAACGGAAGAGGAGTGAATAATTTAGAAACATCATTTCTGCGGGATGTTAAATATTTAAGCAGACTCTGATGTAACTGTGGAGTGTAAATGTGTGTGCATGTGCATGAGCATGTTCATATATTTGTGCACCTGTGGGTGGAAGATAGACACAGAGGTGGTGACGTTATAGAAAAGGAGTCCACATTGAATGATAGGGAAGCAAAAAGAGGTGAAAGACAACGGTTAAGTGGAAAAAGTCATTGAGAGAGTTTCTTGGAGTTTTGTTCAAACAAACTGGCATTTCTGTGATTAATATGTGTTTGTGTGTGTATAAATAATGCAAACTACATGTTGTTAGTCTGGGCTTTTGTACTTTTCTTATTAGTTTGAAGTTACTCTTTCCGCCCCCTGTTTCTGTCTCCCATTCTTTTTCCCTCTCTCCATTCTCCTCTGGTAGCAGCCAACACAGCATCCGTCGCTGGGCCTGTTAATGTCTGTGTGTGTATGTGTGTGTGTGTGTTTGAGAGAGAGAGAGAAAGAGAGAGAGAGAGAGAGAGAGNTGTGTGTGTGTGTCAGGGTTAAACTGTTTCAGGAGCCTGTCTGTCATTGTGTCACTCAGTTGCCTCACTGCTCTGACTCACATTAAGGCACATCCACACACACAGACCTCTTCACTCCACTCAACCAGGGTTAAATGATCGCACCCAGATTATTAAACTCACCCGAGTTCCCTCAACCCTTCTGCTTCTGTGTGGTGTGTGTATGTGTGTGTGTTTGTGTGCGTGTGTGTGTGTGTGTGNTGATGGGTTGTTGTGAGTTCTTCCCCTGTGAGGGCCTTGTTTACTCAGTGGGGTCCTTTTCACACATTCGCATTCGGTAGCCCAGCCAGACTGCCTGTTTGTTTTTCCCACATCTTCTCCTCTCCTCCGCCTTTGTGGTTAAAAAAAAGTCCCCCCTGCCCCCGCCCCTTCATCTGAACCCCTTCTCTCATCTTCCTCCCCCTGGTTTCTGTCCGTCCTTCTCGAGTTCACTGTTTGTCTGGCAGCCATGTTGTACCCCTTAAATCAGGGTAACCCGGAGTCTGTTTTTTGTGTATCTGTCCACGGGTATGTATGTGTTTGTGTCTAAAATAGTGTCTCCATCAGTTCCCTCATTCTTCCTGTAACTACACTGAATTGCATTACAACCTAAACAACGTAACATTATTTGATACAATGATCAGGAAACGCAAACCTCTCTCTAAAAAGGCTAATTATACACAAATGTAACCACTTCACCCACACTGTCTGGAAGGGGCGAGGTAGAGTTTATTCCCTAATTTATGCTGTGTTTTTCCAGGCGCCTGAATCGGAATAATCTGGCTGTCTTCCCCGAACTGCTTTTCCTGGGAACGACAAAGCTTTACAGACTGTAAGTCCTGATTTTATTTCTCTTTTCCTGCCCATCACTCAACTGTTCTGCATTGCTGTCCCAAATATTACTCATTTTCTCATGTGTTTCATTTAATGTGTGCACCACAAAGAAGATCAGACATTATTCAGATGTAGTGTAGCTTGGTACAATCACTGCAGTGGTATGTTTGTATGTATCATTGCAAGCTTGCTCAGCTCATGTACTTAAAATGACACAGTGAAATATGTTACAGACGTTGTAGTGGAGAGAAAAATGTCTGTGTGTTTTCTCTGTGATGCAGTGGTAGTGTTCTATTTGGATGAAAGAGTAAAGAGGAGTGAGAGAGACAGATTTTGCATGGCCCTCTCCATAGAAGCCAGTTCAGTAGCTAATGGAGATTAGCACTCCAACAGCTGCTGCCCACTGGGAGTGATGTATGTGTGTGTGTGTGTGTGTGTGTGTGTGTGTGTGTGTGTGTGTGTGTGTGTGTGTGTGTGTGTGTGTGTGTGTGTGNTGTGTGTGTGTGTGTGTGTGTGTGTGTGTGAGGATGGAGAGTTTGGTATGTTTGGTGTTTCAGGAACAGAAAATAGTTTCTGTCACAGTACATAAAAGTTTTCAGTCAAACTAGCAAACTTCTGTTTGTTGTCGCCAAGCACCTTCCACTGTTCACTCACTCTTCACTTGTCTGTACTGTAAGCCGAGCTGTGGATTTCCAGTACCATAGGGATGGGCTGGTAAGGCTGCTGAAACTGTGGGAACTAACTTCCCGTCATGGTCTTTTGCGGTCTCGGGGAATAATTATGGTTGCATATATTTATATGTGTGGCTGAATATATTTATCTAAAACAATATTGAAATGCTCAGATGATTCATTGAGTGTGTGAAAGTTGTTTATGTTCTGTGGCTGCTACGGTGGTTGG